>VYZT01054236.1:0-33551 GCA_013400735.1 Pomatostomus ruficeps
AAACCATCAGGCATCAACAGCACCAGGTATAGGAAAATCACATTCCTACCTGGGAGCCTGCAGTTCCTATAACATGACAGATATTCCAGCAGGGTGGGGTCTCCTGGCATTCTTTATCAGACAGTGCTTAGGCTGAAAATACAGTTCTTACTGCGTATGCTGCCATCTTTTATAAAATAACTTGTGATCTACTGAACTTCTGCACACAAATTTACAGGTTCTGGTCCAGTCTCCTAAGAAAGGAATTCCCAAGAATCAAATGTAGTGGCCATGCAGTGGAAGTGACCTCAGAGAGCATGGGATGCATAACGATGGTGACAGTTTTCCAATCAGCCCCTTCATAAGCAGCCTTATTTCAGCCTCATTCTTTGAGTAAGACAAAGCAAAAGCAACACCTCACATGCACAAAGAAAAATAAAAAGGAGATGTTTCACCTAAGCACGGGGCACTTCCAGTGACTCTCAGCATAAAATTCTGCTTTAAGTCTATTGTAGCATTCAGTTTTCCATATCCATCCTCACTGCACTGATATATAGGTCCCACACTCCATTTTTTCGGATGAGCAGGGTTGAATCCATTTTCCAGACCAAATAAGAATAACTATGAGCTTAAAATTTCCTTCCCACAAATATTCTCTTTAGTTGCTTTCAGTAACCATTGCAGTCAATCCCTATAATTCCACTTACAATGTAAGTAAGGGAAATTTAATGAATATATGACTTTATTCACTCCACACAAACCTCAGATAGAGCTGGAGTTAATTTTTAGCTGTAAAAGTCTAGTCTAGTAACTTTCTTTGCCAGCTATGAGAACACGAACTCCATAAAATCAGACATACAACAGTTACTCAAAAGTCAATTTTAACAACAGTTACCACAACACAGGATCCATGAAAAATGGGGCTTTTGGATTTCTAAGTGTGACATGGAGAAATGCATGTAAGGACAGAATTTTAAAGTTCCAACTTCAGACAATGCTGTTATCCAAACCTGTGTTTGTGTCCCTGGGAAAATACATGCAGGTCCTTTCTTCAAATTATAAAGCTCGTTTTTGCATAAAACATCTAAATTTCACAAATAATGTTTCTCCAAAGTGTTGTTTCAGATGTTTTAACAGTTCCCCCATGAAGTCAGATATGAAATAAGTAATACCTAATAAATTGAAGCTGATACCTAATAAACTGAAGCTCCAGCCAACTATTCTCTTTTTAACTGAAGTAACGGAAGCACCAACATCTTGAAAATAGAAAGACTTGTTGCAAAGAAGTTTCCTATAACCCACAAGCCTAAACATTGCAGGTAAAGTCTACACGGAATTTCCTCCAGTGCATTGGTCATGTTCTTTATGGCAAAACAAGCTTTGTTTGGGAGAGCTCCATCTGACAAATTAAATGGGATTTAAGAACAGCTAACCATGACAGCTACCTCTGCAAAGAGCTGATCAAATCTCACCTGGTTTCTATAAAATCTTAGGTGTCCAGAATGTTGCTAGGAACTGGGGCAAAGAGGAGGCTGTCATCATAAATGATCTTTCACTACACATCGTGGCTTCTAAACTGTACTGTACACCAGGGATAAAAGCTGTCCAAATTGGAGTTGAGGAGTAATTTGAGAGTTGCTCTGAAATATTAAAGAAAACTCTGAATAAATACTTGGCATCACTATGCTTCAGAAGTACAGCCTTATTTTTTCCACCATTTGTGTATTCTCCTAGTCCTAGTAAATTTTCTTCTTTTCCCAGACAAATTTCCCAGTACAAATTCCTCTGAGGCTGGATCCATGTATTGTGTCACACAACCTCATAAGATCCTGTTTCCTGACCTATTTGTCACTTCAAAGTATAGAAAGCTGAGATTTCTTCTGAATTGTTGTAAGAATTATTGCTGTTTGGAGGTGGAGTCAATGGTTTGCTTGAAGACAGATCACTCTCTCACACCACTATTTAACACTTGGAGATTGTGGTAATAATTATTTCTGTTAGAATTCACTTTAGCCTAAGCTGGAGTCTCAGCTGAGAATATCCAGATCTCCATTTGTCTTGCCCCTAAACCTCTTCCCTATAAACGAGCCATTCAGTAAGCAAACACTGCAATAAGAGCTGGGAAACGTTGTCAGGAGGGCTTGGGAGCATCTGCAAGGCTCTGCACCACTTCTCTGATACTTTTCAGAAATGCTAAATACAGCAGAAGAACAGGTGGTGCCAACAAGGGAGTACCAATCAACAGGTTTAGACAGCATTTGTACCTCACCTGTGTCCTTAATCAATTGCTAAATTAACAGTTTGCAGTATAGACATGTAAACAGTACAAATTAATATAACAGGATGCGTGTGCTGAGCTGGAGAGGCAGCACGGGCTGAGAACCAGCACCTGTTTGGAACCAAAACATCATCATGAATTTTGTGTCTGGGTCTTAAAGAGGCCAGGGATTCTAATGGGAGAGTCTTCTAAAATATCCAGAAAGTAAATTGAAAGGATAGGTCAATCTGTAGAGCAAAGAGGTGGGCACTGATGCAGTTATAAACACAGTTAACCACGCAAAGTTATGGAAATAAATCCTCAGTATTTGATATGAATATGGAGAAGTTCACCTCATAACTGGAGAAAAGCCCATCTGGAGGGAGCAGTTTGGGGATGCCAAGCAGTATACAGGAAAAGATTGGCTGTCTTGATCTTCCAGGTAGACTCCTGAACACTTCCAGCGACTAACTAGTCCACATACGCTGAGAAACTAAAGTGGGAGAAAAAAACCTCTTGCAAATCCTCATAAATGGCATTGTATTTAATGGTCAAAAAGCACCTGTGAAATTAGACAGTGTTGAATTTTATGGTACCAAAGGCAAAGTATTCTATACTATCTTCATTTCACTATAAAAGAAAAAATAAAACTGTGACAGAAGCTAATTATATCAACATACATATTCTATGATTTCTATACACATCCACTTACGTGCTTCAGTTCTGATGGTTCTGATTCTGTAGATACTCACTCCCTTTTTTCATTTTAAACACTCACCAGCTGATAAAAATGGCAGCAGGTTCTGCAGTTTAGATGTCTCACTCTCCACAATTAACTTCACTGAGTCTTCTCTTATCATCCCATCTCATCCCCTCAGATACCAATGAAGAAAGCACTCACATCTGTGCAAGAGTTTTACCCAGGCCTAAACCTTGCTTGTTTGAACACAGACATTTGTATTATTTAAGCCTGGATATTGTAAGAGGTAAAAGTCGTTTAATCACAGAGCTGAGCAGCAGATAAAAATGGCACTGAGGGTCAAAGAGAGCTGAAGTCACTCACAAGAGGGTGAGGAGAGATGGGCAGAAAAACTTCTGCAGTAGAGCAAAAAGCTGAAATCAAACTGTGCAAGTTAAGAATGACAGCAAAAAGCTACAGAACCTGGCTTCCTTAAAAAAAGGGCATTTTTCCCAGCTGGGACAGTAACACTAGTGATCTCGACGAGCTGCTCTGAGGGCAGTAGACAAACAGTGCATACAGCTGACTATTACTGACAATTAATTCCAGCTGTCAGTGCAGCAGGACAGCTGGCATTGCTAGGATCCAACATCAGACGTGTTTTTAACAATCTGCCTGTGCAATAACATGCAAAATAATTACTCAGCTCCATTTCAGGAATCTGTCAGGCTTCTAAATATAGGTTTGAGTTGCTATTCTCAGCATGTCAGATACCCTCCCTAGGACATTCTTGAGCTCCCTTATCAAAACCATCTTTTCAGACAGCCAGAAACTTCACCTCTTCTCTCTCAGGCTGTAGTATCGAGGGTGCTTATTATACTGGATATGAGTCTTTATTTCCATCCTCAGTCATTCTACTATGTGCAGGACAACTTATTAAGGACCAAGAGGATCTCAAAGCATTTTAGACTGAACCAGAGAATAGAATTTCTATGAATTCCAGTCTCTAAAGACCATGTTATGCAAAGGCTTCTGGACAAATAAATCCCCCTTGAGTATCTAAAGAACTTTGTCCTTGTAGCCAAAAGTAGTGGTATCTACACCACAAAATCCATTTTGGTATTAATTTTTCCTTGATGTAACCTCAAACTACAAGGTTATAGCAAAGAAGAATCAAAGACCTTCCTGAAACTGGGAGCTTTTGAGGATCGTAAGATGTTTGTCAGTGAAGCTGTCACCCTTCAAGAAAAAGGGTTAGTGTCATAGGAAATAATAATTGTCACAGGAAATAACAGATAATCACTCAGTTCCCATTTTCCAGGACTCACAGGTAAATAGTTTCGGTACATTGGATCAGCTCAGGATGTTTTCAGAACTGCAAGCAAGAAGAATCTCATTTGGATGGCCAAATGTGACACTTTTAGAACTGTACCAAGGCATACAAAAATCCACTGCACACACTTGACCAACACGTACCAGTTAGGAAATTTTGCATACTCACAAAACCTCACATAGCAAGTTACCAGAAGAACTGAAAATTTGACAGGATGAAGTATGTGACTTCCACAAGTTGCATCAGGCAAAGCTATTATGATTAATTCTTCCAGTTTTTGAACAAAGAATTCAACAGTTCAATATCATTTGACACCACAGGTCAAAAGAAAATGATACCACTGCATTTCCTCTGAAAAAGTTCTTCAAACACATTTTGCAGAAATGCAAGCCTTACAATTTTTCACATGGTATTTATGACATTTTATTCCTTTCCACTCTTTTGTCTTTCTTTTCTAAAGGAAAAGCTGAAGAAAGGAAAAACCTAAAATAGGAATTAGTAGTGAAGGAGAAAATGAAAAATCCCTTTCTCTTTAAGCACTTTTTTTCCTTGAAAAAAACAAACAGAAAAATAGATTTCATCTCTCCCATCTCCCTCTTCAAAATCAATTTTGAAAGGTGTTCAGAAGCACCTTGAAAAGTTTGTTTTGCTGTGTTTCAATATTTCTGATGGGAGAAAGACCACAATCTTTTTCTCTGATAGATATTCTGGGCTGCCATTTAAGAGTACATGGTTTTCCTATCAGCTACAGCTGCTTGTGATTACATTCTAAGCCTCGATTTCTCCTATGTTTTAGACCTGCAGTGTAAACAAGTTCTTTCTCTACCTGAACTTCTGATGTGCCATTTCCAGGAGGAATGTTACATACACAGGTTGCAATTAGAGGAACTCTTCTTCCTAAACGGATGTTTGAGCAGCTTGAAGATTCAGACCATCATGGCTTTTAGCTCATCACATTCAATTCAGCATCAAAAAAGAGAACATTTTGAGCAACACCAGGAATTAACAGAATGAAAGGGCCTGATTGGCAGCTCTGGTGATCCATGTGCTTCATCATTGCCAGGAGAGGGGTTGTACAAACACCTCTAAGAGCTGGTCTAATATCAGGAAATGGCTGTAACCCATAGCTTGGCTGTAGCTCACTGTGTGGACATTCTTCCTGCACAGTAAACCTGCCTCCACACTATTCAATTTAATCTGCATCCAAAAGTAGCATGAGATAGAATGTAAGCCAAGCATCTATCTGAAATTTATTATGGAATAATGATTCCGAACTGTGATCATACCTTGACTTATTTTTAAAATAATTTCCTCCAAGGACAAGTCCTAATATGAGATCCATCCCTATATTTTCCAGCTGAGACCAAGCCAAGCCAGCTGTAGGCCCAAAAAAGGAATTGTGCCTCAAAAGCCCTTTAGGCTCCAGTGCTAAAAATGCCAGTGATTGACCTGATTCTGTTTCCCATCTCTCCCCACATCCCTCCATCAGCTCTCCTGCCAATTTCCAAGGCCCACCTGTATCCCACCCTAAATCCAGGGGAAGCTGCAAGGAGCAGCCTGTCTGCACTCAAGCCTTGGGCAGGGGAAAAATGGTCCCTATATCACCCCAACCTCACTGTCAGGGAGTGGGAAATGGGCAAAACCCTGGCTGTGCTTCATGGCATGCATCCCTCTGCAGCTCTGAGCCCCTGAAATACCTTTTCAGTACAAAGGTATTCCACAGGAATACCTTTCAGTACAAAGGTTCTCCACAGGAACCACCGTTTTCCCACTGTAGTTTTTAGGGCTGGCGTGGTAACGTTATGATCAAGGAGATACTTTGCAGTGCAGCTTCTTAAATCCCAATCAGAAGGAAGGGAAGCTCAGGGCAGGACTCTGGGATTTTTGTGCAACAGACAGGTGGGACCACAGCACTTTTCCTGAGTACAGCTCTGTGGGTGTGTGGGGAAAGGTGCTATTGAAAAAGCAAGTGTTTCAGATAACTCACCACCCCTGGCAATACTCATTGTAACTAGTTGCATTTAAGAAATACTTTTGATGCAATGCCTCGTTATCCATGTACCAGAACATCTTTTTTCCTGGCAGAATTTTAGAAGAAGAATGAAAAAAAAAAGAAAAGAAAAACAAACCAATCCCAACCTCTAGCAAAGACCTCTGATAACTCCAGTGAGATGCCATGTTCTCACAAATAATTCTTTCTTCATACAGCAGTCTCATGACCATGCAGGAAGCCTTGGCATTTCTATTTTGTCCTTTTTAAGTCACATTGACCACAAAGCACCCATGTGTTCAGCTGTAATTGGAAGAAATGCTGTGCTCTAATATCCATGGCACCTCCTAGGACCACAGGAAACTCATCTGTTCTCTGCTTCACAAATTGCCAGAACATTTCACAACAGAAGATCAACGAGCAGCACAGAAAAAGTTCATCCAAGAACATGTCCTTGACGTGCGTTTGATGTTCTTTGCTGGGTACTATTTTTTTCATGGCCTACTGGAACATTATTTTTCACAAATCCAATTTTTACAATAGAAATAACTTTGTAAATTCTAAATGCAAATAAACACACATGGTTATTATATATATATATAAAGTTTAAAAATAGAAACACCTTGATCATAAAGAAGAAAATTTTCTCTCATAGTCAGTGAGCTGGTTCCTGCAAATTAAAGCAGGTATCTTGCCAGCATTAAACAAAACATTTAGCTCTCATGCCACCTTAAAATGAACCCTATCTAGTGAAAATCCAGGTCATAGCAGCTCATGAGCCAAATTCACTCTTCCAAATATTATTTAAACCAAGTAACCTTCATACCTTATTCACAACAGCTCATTAGTCTTCATTGTGTTACATTTTGCAACCACAATAATAATAACAACAACAGCAAAACCCAACTGAACTATGATGAATTAACAAAATAGTGACCCAGGAGGCAACCAAAACCATTCTAAAGAGGTATATCATAACAACAAAGCTTAACAAGGGCATTCAAATCATTATTTGAGCTTATTTCTTTTTCACAACCCACAATTATGTGAATTCTTTCACTGTAAGGCAAAGGATGAATCATGGCTGAGGTCTTCTCATCTCCAGCCTTTCTACCCCGGCCTCTTGTCCAGGTGGCTTGCATGTGATAGGAATGTCTTAGAAGAAACACAACACACTTTCACTTCACAGCTTGGGGAATAATTTTTATCATTCAACTCCATCTTTTCCTTCAATCCACCCACTTAAAATGCTGCTACAGCTAAATATGCGATTTTTGTTCCTGTGTCCCAGTATTCCAACTCAGCTGAGAGGAGGGTGTGCTCTCTGTATCCTGAGCTCTGAGCAGAACTTAGGAGTGTCAGGGTTCTCTGTTCAGATCCTTGGTGTCAACTACTCCTAAGTCAGTCCAAAGGATTCTCCTCTAGTATTTTTCCCTCCTCTTCCTGCATTCTTCATAAAGAAACATAAACAAAATCTCAGGGAAGACATCCACTCAGATCTACAGGTATTTTTCAGTGGCTTCATGAAGATAAGAGCCAGTGCAAATTTTCCTCCTTCCTCCATTGATCATCTCAGTTTTCTTTAATCTTTTGATCAGCATTAAAATAGTTAATGATCACATTTAAACCAGATATTTGCATTTATTCCAGATGAGATCTTTTGTTCATTTTCAGATCAACTGACTCTCACTACCTTCATTTGCATGCAGATGTGAGCACTTCTGTCATCTTTTTCAAAGTTTTTCTTCCAACAAAATTACTAAAGACTTTCGGGGGTGGGGGGGGCGGGGGGAGAAGAGAAAAGGAGAATATAGAAAGCAAAATCACAATTGATGTAAGAAATTAAATCCCAGCAACCTCAAATGTTTTTTGTTTTCAAAGGAAAATATCAGATATTGCTTTTATCTGGTTCACTTCCTTTTTTCCCTCTAAATAAACTTGCAGACAATAGATGACTGCGGCATGGCCTGCCGTATCCATCATCCTCAGGACCGTGTCAGGAACAGACCTGGGGACCACATCCTGAGTTCCTGCCTTTCCAGTTCGGGGAAAATTCCCACCACAAATTAGATTCTGCATCCTCAGCTCATGTTTCAGTCCTGTGTTTCCAGCACAAAAGGTTCTGTTTGCTTGGCAGTCTATTTCCTCTCAATCTGAAGCCATAATTTCCAGGTGTATGAAATCCTACTAATTTCCAAAGTGACAGCATGCCATGGCAAAAACTTATAAATTTCCCTGCAAAAACAAACAGAAGAAAAGAACCTGGCCAGGGGAAGGAGGAGATGCCAGCTTTGGAAACATCCCCTGTGAGACTTCTGCATCTTATTTCACGTTTTAACAACCTTGGAGTTCAGATTTGAATTGTAAGGCTTAGTGACTAAAGGAGTAAACAGAGAACAGGAAAGGAAATAAGGGATAAAATGAAAAAGAAATGAGAAATAAGGAATATTTCTTACCATTGCTAGATCAACACTCTCGTGTTGTCACTTCACTGTGAAAATTTTTCTTGAAATCAAGTAATTGGCCTCTCTTTTTCCCTAAATATACGTCATCAACCACAGAAAAACAACCTGTATTTGCTTCCTACCAGGCACAGCCAACAGGCTGGGGTTTCTTTTTTAAATTTATTTTTAAAATCATCATCAGATGTTCCAAAGCAGGGGAGAATAGTCCACCCCTTGTAAGCACATTCAGCCGTCTCCCCCACGGCCCTCACAACCTTAATATAAAAGCCCCAAAATCATTAATGGATTAATGGATTTTACCCCCACATCACCCCTGCTAACAGGGTTGTTTGTAAATGGAGAAACAAAGCTAAGAAGTTAAAAAAAAAAAGTTTCTTGAAAGCTGTGGAAAGGACATGATGAATTAAAATGGGATTCCGAATCTCTGGATTCTCATGTTTAAAAGCTTCATGGAAACAGGAAAAATGGCTAGGTAATGTTTTTCTGAAAATATCAAACTTCCAGAATGAAAAAAAAATTGTACATCTGCACTTTCTATGCATATTGATGGCCTTTTTTTCATAGAAACCTCCATATATTAATCAAAATTCTTCTGCATCTCATGCAGGACAAGATAACTATGATGCTGTTGGATGGGAGGGCATAGCAAATATCTGTGTGGTTTGCCATTGATCTTGTCATTACAAGGTCACAAACAGTCCGCACCTGCTGGGTTTCCTCCGCTGTTGTCCCAGTCACTACAGAGCACAAAGAAATCCAGGCTTTGCCCAGGGAACTCACAAAGCGTGGAAGGTTTCGTGTCAAACCTGCCTGCAGGCCATGGAATATATCCACTGTCTGCTCAACCTCTCTGCTGTGTTTCTGCAGCCTTGTGGTAGCCTCAAAGTTTACCTTCCTCTTCCTGAAGTTACAAAGTCTCCCATAGCTTTGAAATCACTGTCAGGTTTTTTTTTTTTTTCAAAACTTCTAGCAAAAGAAAAAAGATCAGAAAAAGTAACAGCAGGAGTCTTGTTCACGATGCACGACTTATTCCTTTGTCGAGGCCCTTTCCTTTACATAACAACAAAACTGAAAACTCTGTTTTCATCAAGGAGAGCCCCAGAATTAAAATAAGAATCAGTATCAGCCAATTAAATACCTCTTCACAGTTTTCAGTCTACCTGCTGGGCATGGCATGAGGTCAGCAATGTGAAAGAGACAAAAAGTATCTTAGATTGTGCTCACCTGCCTGCTGCCAATGCATTACGGTCCTCAGGGCTGGCATTCATCTTGGCCAGCTAAGCCATCTGAAAAACATTCCCCAGGGTGAAAAAAAATAAACCAAACCCAAAACCAACCAACCAAAAAAGTCCAACAACAACAACAACCCACCAAAAATTCCCCAAAAAACAGTAAGAATATTAAAGAAGCAATTCTTCCTGTTGTAAAATACTACTTCAATGCAGAAAGAAAGGATCAGAGAGCTGAAGCACCAGTCCTGTGACGAAGGCTCTGCAGACCTCAGGGCATCTTTCAGTGCCTAAAGGGGGCCTGCAGGACAGCTGGAGAGGGACTTTTGGAAAGGGAATGTAGTGACAGGATATGGAGGAATGGCTTTAAACTAAAAATGGAAAGGTTTAGATCAGATATGGGAAAGAAACTCTTCCCTGTGAGGGTGGTGAGGCCCTGGCACAGGGTGCCCAGAGCAGCTGTGGCTGCCCCTGGATCCCTGGATGTGTCCACGGCCAGGTTGCATGGGGCTCTGAGCAACCTGGGATAGTGGAAGGTGTCCCTGCCCCAGGCAGGGGTGTGGAACTGGGTGATCTTTAAGATATCTTTCAATCCAAACCATTTCATGACTCTTCATCCAGGTGTTTCTTGCTGCGACAGTTTGACAGCAGATTTATGACTAATAGTGTAGCCCTTTAGGCAGCTAATCTGAGGTTTTATCAATCCTTTCCCAAGAAATTAGGGGGAGCTGGCAGGCACATTTTCTAATCTGGTGAATCTTTCTGACTTCTCCCTGGTTCCAGCAGTTGTAATTTTCAACCACAGATAGAGGAGAAAAAAAACACAAACAAAAATCCAAAAGCAGAGGATTGGAAATATTTGATATACACCTTCCCCTGAGAGACGTCTGGATCTATAATTTGCATTTGAATAATTATTTTTTGAAAATGTATCACCCAAACTCGAAGTTACAGAGTGATTGCCACAAGTAATGGCATGTACGACAGAACCACAGGGCAGATCTTTAAAGTTTGCCTGATAAAACGAGAACAAACTTCATTTAAACTTAGAAATTCAAAGCTGCTCAGTCTGGTTTCTTTTCCAGCCTTAGCAAGGCTGAATATTCCTCTGAGCTTCCCAAAGCTTTGGGCTTTGACACACAAGAACAGGCTGTTGCCATAGGGCAGCCAGGTCCGTTTTGGTGCCGACCAAGGATTTTGGCTGGCAGGGGTGCAGGTGAGCACGCAAACGGAGCATCCTCGCCTGGGGGAGGATGGGATGAAGCAGCTGGAGCTGGTCAGTCCCTCGGAGCCGGAGCGCCCCGGGACAAATAGCGGAGCGCCGGCCCTGCCGGGGCTCGGGAGCGGCGGGTCCCGGGTGCCCTCTCGTGGGGCCACCCGGCAGCGGATGAGGGTTGAAAATCCACTTAAACCGCAAGCAAAGCACAAGGAATGGTTAAGTCTTTGTCCTAAGATGTGTAAGAATAGGTCTCAAAAAAAGCACTTTGTTTATCGCGCCCTCCAGAGCTTACAGCGAGCGATGTTAAGGGACCAGAGTGGCTTCCACTAAAATTAAATGCAAAGCTGGGTTTGACAGCAATCTCAGCTGTATGCCTTCCCAGCACTGCCACACAAACTGTGCGTGCAATGCGTTATAAAATAAATAAGCTTTATATTATAAAATAAATAAGCTTGAAAAAATCAGGATCTGAAATATGCTCCCCCACAAGCCCACTCGTGTGCCAGCAGAAACAATTCCATTTACTTCCCCCTAGAGCAGGGCTAAGGACAGGTGTGCTGCAGGGATGCAATGTCTCTGTATCCACCGGCACGCCTCAGCAGAAAGCCTAACCCCGGGCAGGCTAAATCCTGGAGAAAATGCCTGCAAATTTCTCTTGGAATCAAAAAGCACATCCCAGCCATTCAGCACTGAGGATCCGGAGGGGAAATGGAGCTTTCCAAAAACAGAAATGGGGACATGGCCACTGTCAGTCACGACTGCCAATCACGGAGCTTGGAGCTCAGAGTTTCAAACTACAGGATCAGAATGCTCCCATCTCAACCATTCTCTTGTTTCACAAAGTCTCGGTGTCTTAACTCACGTGAAACCCAAGGCCACTGTGTTTGTGTCCACAGGAGCACTCATTAAGGCACAGAGTTGCTTGACTTACCACAGCAAATCACATGAATTAGAGCAGAAAAGCCCTCCTGAACAAGCTGGAGGCTCAACAAGAGTATATGGTTTGCAAATACGGTGCTGGCTTTCTGCTGCTCCTGCAGAGAACATGACGCTTTCGCTTGATTTAATTACTCCCTCACAAAATCACTTGCACTGAACCCAGCAAGGAGGGGAACAGGGTGTGCATGGCCAGCAAACCTCAAGTGCCTCACATCACACATCACAGTGCTACAAGGGGCACCCTGAAAAAAAACATTACTGCCATTTTTAGGGCATGAGGGAAGCAATTTGAGGCTGGCTTGCTCACAAAAGGTAGAGCTGGGTTATGGGACTGCCCCTATCCATATGGTTCTGCAAACAGGTTGGCAATGACGGTTCCATCTCTGGCATCTCTCACATCACAAGAACTCGCAATTAAAAACTGCCCAGTACCAAACTATCACATGATACTTGGGGGTAATTTTTCTGCACACTTTCTGCCGGCAAGCCATGAGGAAGGGGGAAAACCAGAAATATCCTTCTGCAGGGGCAGTCTAGGGGTGTTGAGGATGCTGAAGAGCCACTGCAGGGCTGATATTCCACCAGGTTCTCTCAGATGCTCTCCCAGCTATCAACTCACCCTCTGCATATTTTTAGTCACGCACAGCCAACTGCATATGCCTGCATTATAATTAACATTTCAACCCTTCCAGCCCTGTCTTGCTCATTAATCAATTACACAAAAGCCACAGGATGGTTCCCAACACCAAAGCAGCAGCAATGTCTGTCCCAGAATAGCCTATTCCTCCTTTACAGCCTGGTCATCATTTTCACGTTTCTCTTCCTAATCGCAGTAAAATATATCTGTTCAATCCTTTCACCCTTCCCGGACAAACCCTCATAGGATTTTTCTGGCATCACAGTTGTGGGAACAAGAGTCTGTCCACAACTCTGCCTTGAATTCACCCAGTGCTCATAAAAAATGGCATTCTTGTGAGATATAAGCAACATCTCAACTCAGGGAAATGATATTTGACAAGAGAAAATTATGGAATTAGGATTAGGTCTGTATGTGGCTTGGTCCAAGAGAGGCCTCAGGAGAATTAACTTTGATTCTCTGACACATGCCTGGAGGGGAGTGACTGCAGTGAGCAGGGTCTGCCCAGGGTTTCTGGCACGCTGAGGAATCGGGATGGAAGGGGTTAGGATTTGCAGTGGGGGTGCCTTCTGTCAGCACTGCAATCTGCCTCTGGCTACACAAACACCGAGATCAGGCTTTTAAGGAGCAGGCTGACTTCAGGGAGTTCGAGCTGGCTTGTCACAAAGCATGAGACTGTTGCACTGTATGGACACAAAGAAAACACACCTAGCCGACCAGGTCAAGGAGCCAAAAGAGAGAGCCAAAAGAGAGAGGGCAGAACCCTCTGACCTTTATTTATATGTTCTTAGAAATCACCGTGGATTGGAGGTAGAAATTACCACCCCTCAATCACACTAGTCAAAAGAAATATCCATCACATGTCTCCACCTAATAAAATAAAAGAAAAACAACAAAGACAATTAGCAAAAACATGGCCATGTTTACAACAACATGCGTGAGAAAGTACTACAGCAAAAAGAAACATTGAAGAACTGCAAAACTCAAAACAACGTGAGACAGCATTGCACAGAGCACTCCTGATATTTCATGTTGCTCATTCAACAGCAAGTGACATCTGTTCCTGTCATTACGGTGCTAATTCACAGATTCAGTGTGTTCTCTAATTGTAAAATTAATTTTAGTAAGTTAGAGCCCCTGTGTGTGCCCACTATGGGGTACAAAGTGGTGGCTTTTCTGATCCCTCCACCAATGAGTGCTATTGCAGATATTAAGTGAGGTTATGAGTCCTGCACAGGCATGGACTGTGTGTTCAGATAACATTAAATCCTTCACGTGCTCAGTTACCAATCCAATCTCCTTCTGGCCCTGCTTTACAAGAATTACATCTGGTTATTGCATCCCTTCTGCTTCCTCCATGCTCCAATTGCACCATGTTGGGACAGATGTTTAAGAAATTGGGAGGATGTTTATCATAGGATTTTTTTAGATAAAGTCTCAAATCACAGGGGAAATACAACATTAAGCAGCTTATTCACTTTTGTGAGCATTTAATGACTCGGTTGCAGAGATGGCAGCCGCTGCAAAAATCACATTTCCACTATTGTTATTCCTTATTTACCCAGTTCTCAATATGCCAGTGAAAGTCTTGCAATGTTATTTTTTTCCTTAGAACCACAGTTCCTGAAAACAAATAATTATTTAATGATCTTGTATTTGCTTAATGCAAGGTTAGGTTTCAAACCTTTGTGCTTGTGGAGAAGAGCTTAAAAAAATTGGACTTGAGGGAATTTTAAAGGTTGTATAAAAATATCCTCAAAACTCAAATTAAAGGAAGCAAAAGAGTTCATTATTATTATTATTGTGGTTTGGGGTTTTTAGGCCTTGAAACTGATTACAAAAGTACCTCTGCAAAAAGAAATACAGTGCTAAAACTGCAGATGATAACAGGAGGCTCATGAATAAGAGTTTAGCTCTACATAGCACCAAGTTATTAACAGTTATCAATTATGGACTGGATAGAAAGGTTTTCCAAAGGAAACTGTGTTTCTCACAACTGCATTTTTCACACAGACCACCCAAACCCCTTCCAAGCTGTACCTGCAAACTTGGTGCTCCTGCACTTTCCCCATAGGAGTTGTGCCCTCATCCATAAATTTCTGGGGGATATTTTCTGTCTCTGAAGGCATCCCAGCTCCCATGGCTCCCAGATTTTATCCAGCCATCTCCAGCAGGAGATACTGATGGAGGAAGCAGGCTGATTAATGGAGCCTAGAGCAACAAATAAAGGAGGTCATAAAAAAGAAGTCTTAAGTAGCACTTTGAAACAATGCAATAACTTTGAGCTCTTTAACCAGCTGACCTAAAATAAACCATGGATTTCAGGATGACTTGACAAAAAAAAAAAAAAAGAGGTTTTTTGGGTTTTTTTCCCCTTGGCAAAAGTGATGTGTTTCCACAGAAAATATCAATTTTTCTGTAACCACAAATGTCTGTCAAATCATTGCAATGGAAAAGTTTCCAACCAGCGCTAATCATTAGTCACTTGAAAACGTACACTAAAACAAAGGACATTTTGGTGTACATCTGCAGCCAATCAACAGATTAATTTGAAACAAAAGAAGCCCATATACAGTTGGAAAAACAAAACAAGCAGCCAAAGCGTGAAGTTTCCAAGAATGCAGCCTCAAGAGAGCATCTGAATGACACCAAGATATGTTGTTCCTCGCTGATCTCGGGAGAATCTCGTTTGATTGTAATTAATTTCTGCACTGTATCATACTTTTACATTCTATCGCAGTTTTGCAACATTTAGGGCTAACTGAACCTGTGACCACCCAACTCAATCTATCCTGCTGGTTTTGATAAAGATTCGTTCCATAAATGAATCCTGAAAGACAACAGAAAGGAAAAGGGGAAAAAATGAGAGGGGAGGAAAAGGGGAAAAANCTTAACTAGAGCAATTTTTATGCTTCTCAAGGAAAGAACAGGTGCACACTGTCAATGGCACCACCTTAGATTTCTTATTGCAATAGATTTTACTTGAAAAAATGCTACTTATGAAAATGTAAATGGCTTCCAAAAAAGAGGAGTCCATTGTTTGAAAAAAACCAAACAATGTAAAACATCCCTCCTGGGAGTTCAAAATTTCTTCCTTGTGCTTGTCGTTCTAGTAAAATGGAGATCTGCTTAACTAATAACTGAAACAACTGGCAGCTTCTTTGCTTTCTCAAATTTGCCAGAGATACGAAAACCAGTGGGAAAACTTCAACCAGCCTAGTTAGGAGGCAGGAAGATGAGAATATGAGAAATATTTGTCTAAAAGCTGCAGCTGCACCTCAGGTTGATTTTTTTTTTCAAAGTCCAGCACAGTGCACACAGGGAAGTCTGTACCAATCTGAAGCACAGTCATGCAGTGCACATCTACAAGAGCCTGGCAATATTTTATTTATGCACTGAGAAAACTACCGGATATATGGATACTGTCAGAAATGGAGACTGAACTTCAGAATAGATGTTATTTTCCAGAAGACAACCATCATTCTAACATGCAAAATCAAAGCCCCAGAGGTTGTGCGTTTCTAAGACAGGTCCCATGAACTGCGAGATGACATCGAAAAATGTGGCTCTTATTGAAGTGGGAATTATCCGTACCAGCCCAGGTTTTCAGTGGGATGTTTGGTAGTGCAACACAATTTCCTTTTCTGGAACAAGGACGATGCATCACAGGAACGTTACAAATTTCAGTTTCCTGACCTGGCTGTTGACGTGTTAGTTTTGGGAGTTCATTCAAACTTTTCCTTCAGTTTGACAGCTTTAGAGAAGCCAGTCCCAAGGGTCAGTTTGTCAAGATCTCACAGCTTAGGCCACTCTCCAGTGCTGGGGAGGTGTCTGGAAAAAAAAAAAATCACTGTGCCATGAAACACGCCAGGCCTGGTTTTTAACTCCTCTTCCAAGAGCTCTCTTCTTGTCTCTTCCCTTCCTTTTTCCCCCTCCCAAGTGAAATTACTCCCTGGAGCCTGAAGGACTGATCCCATCCTGAATGTCTGCTTTGCTCTGTTGAGACCAGAGCTTGCACAGGAGCAGCGGTGGGAGCACAGGGAAGAGACCTGGGGATGTTCTGCCCATCAGCAACATACGAATCACAAATCAGCTTTGGGATCGAATCAGCCAGGCTCTGCCACTTACCCAGGTCTGCAGCAGTTTGGAAAGGAAGAGAAGGGTTTGGAAATAGAACACATTTGCCAGAACACCTTCGAGGGGAGCGGCTCCAAAATAGCATTCTCCTTCATAACCTGATTGAAATAATCATCACACAGTCAAGCACAGTTTGTTGGTTGCACTCAGAGCAAAACATGCTTCCAGCTGTGAGAGATAATTACTGTTTATTGACTGGCTTTTGAGGACTTTTATGCTATATTTAGTTTTAGGGCTGTTTGGGGTTTTTATTTGCATCAGAGGCATTGATGGAAAAGGCTGTTGCTTAGAGCAGTCAGCTGCCTTCTCATGATTAACCTCTTATTTCACTTCAGAATATACTTCACCTGCAAATGTGCTGGGAAATCAAGATGAATCCTGGGCAAATTCCCACAAGTGCTCTGTTGAACCAGTAACTGCTTTCATCAGCATTACCCACTGATAGCCCTTTGTTCTTGTGTAGTGCTGGGGGTTCTATTTGAGCATCTTCACAAACACCAGGAAGGACAGTTAATTGCAACCATCCTGCTCCAGAGGGGTGATTTTACAAGAGGCTCTACCAGCTGGAACCAGTATTATTCTATCCAGTTGAGTGTTCCTACTGCCTCCAGTGACCAGCACAGTTGCTCCAGAAGCAGAATTAGAAACCAAAAAATAAGCACTGAAGAGTTTTAACCCCCTCATCTCCAGTAGTTACAGCAGGGCTACATTCTTAAGCCAGGAGTTCCTGAATCTCTTCCAGGACATTCTTCTTGAATGTCATTTCTGTTAGCCTTTTTTTTATTCCATTTGGAGGTGGCTTCCAATGGGACTCAAGGTCTGGGAAGGCACTGAGGGAAACTCTGACTGTCCATGCTGTGCTTTCAGTGTTGTGTTCCACTCTGGTGTGACGTGAGGACAGTGCAACTGGAACTATGCAAAAAATGCAGTGGCAAAGAGGAAAGGTCAGCCTGTAGCTCTAGAGCCAGCTGCAGACACAAAAAAGGGAAAGGCACAAAGAAGGAGCAGCAGATCAAAATCATTAAAAGGTTTTGCTAAAATATTCTTTCTTAAATCAAGATGTTTCTCTTTGGAACGGGGCCTGAAGTTTAAGTCACCTAAAACTGAAGCATTTCATTTTGAAGCAAACAATGTCGCAACTAAAGCGCTGAAAACAATTTCTTTTTTTCCTTATTTTGTTTTGTTTCACGGAATGGCTCCAAAGATGTCCTCAGATAAATCCAAAACCATTCTCATCTCCCCCAGCCTGTTTAATACATTCATTAGGGTCCCAAATGGTCTCATCACAACATGCCAATGGTAAAACTCATCCCCTGTCTTTACAGGGAAGATGTGGAGCACACAGGACTAATTTCAGAGTTAAAATAGCCCAAAAGCAGCAGCAAGATCAAGCAATAATAATGTCAACTGTTTGTACAAGGCACAGGACCACTGAGTACCAAAATGGGTTGAAAAGCTGAGATTGCCCATGATTTTGAGGATTATTGGAACCTACAGGAAGAGTCAGAATTTATTATGTCCTCTCTGTGAATTTGGGGTGTGGATTCAGACGATGCGTTGTAGAAATAAATCTTTAGAGTAACATTGCTATCAGCAGGACAACCTCACAGCAGTCCACCACATGGTCGACATTCCCATCCCTGTATACAGCCAGGAAAAGACAGAGAAATAATAGAGAGTCAATTTAGGACTACTGTGAGAAGTTTGGAGTCATTATACGGGACTTTTTATCTGCACGGAATGCAAAAATGGGAGCAGTAAAGAGAAGAAAGAGTTACAAGACAGCATTCTTGCTTTGAAAAGTGACAAATAAGATCATTTTGCAGAAGATTTAAGCATCAGGTGAGAGCCTGAACTCCCCTTACCGTTCAGACTGAGATCCAGGCTGTCATCTGGGTTACTGCAGACAAAGAGGGTTATTATCAAACTAAAATGGCATTGGTAATTTCCCATTTCTGGGTCCAGGCAGCATGCCTGTCTACAAACCAGGTACTGCTTTGAGAAGAATTAAAGTTGGCTGAATTCTGTCTCCTCCTGAATTTAATGGAATTAAATTCCCTTTTTTTTTAACTTCAGTGGGAGAAGGACGAGACCAATGATGAAAATCATATCCTAAGGCAGAGTGAGATCAAAAGATTCTTAACGTTATGAAAATTAACGTATTATTAAAATTACTGGAGAGCTCCAAATCAGATTCATATTGGTCTGCAGGGTAAGGGTAGTCATGGGGCAATGCATCCTAATGTTTGCAATTAAGGAGAACAAGCAGATGATAATTTTAAGGCAGAACATGCCATGCAAACAACCACGTTGTCTGAATTCAAGCATGCTTGCACAAGACACTGCCACCAAAGTAAGTAAGAGGAAACTTGGAGTCACTGGGAAGTGATGACTGTTCCAGTGGAGCAACGTGTGTCCTGTTCCAACAGCATGTGCAACAGCAGAAAGAGGCAAAAGCCTTAAGGTATATTCTTAGAGATGCTCCATAAAATTGATTCCAATTAGCTTTCTGTGATTATGAACATCACACCACATTACTGCTTCAAACCAGGAAAAAAAAATCCATTCTAAAACTTCATGATATGCTCTGCTTTTCATTTGATAAAACCCGTAGAGAAGAATTCATGATAATCCTGTTTTCAGTAGGGAGGTGTGCATATCACCACCAGTAACCTCTTCTCAAATCACCATAAAATGAAAAGGTCTGGAGAGTAATCTATTTCCATAATTAGAGGTCAAAGCTGATATTACAAGTGAGAGCGCCTGTGTGTCTCTGCAGCAGGAATAGGAGAATGGAGAGTTGACTTCACTGCTTGTTCATGCTGTATCTTGCCTTTAAATAAATGACTTCTTCTAATTCACAGTGAAGTCAACTAAACAACTCCCATTGTCTTAAATAATTAATCTAGCCCAGGAAATCGTTTCAGAACTAACTTGAATTAATTTAGTGGCATTTTCAGCGCCACTAAATTAATTCAAGACGATGAAGAAAGAAGATAAATTACCCAAGAAAAGTATTAAAACTAAATTCCATCTTCTGGTTTCAATATGAATGCATAAGATGCTAGCCTGTGACTTTGAAACACTCCCTTCAGTTCCCTGGGCCCTTTAATATAACAGAACATTTCAAAGGAGAAATAGAAATTTCCAATACATCAACTATAAATTGGGGCAGCTTTTTCTAGAAAAGCACATCTACAGCACATGGATTATAATCCCGTGGGGAAGAGACTGCATCACATCACCATCAAAAGCTCTTAATCACAAGGCTGTTGTGTAAATTGGAGTTGTGTCACCGTCCTCTCCTTCTCCACACATTTTCCTCAAGAATGCTGGTGCTATCACCACACCGTACATGGAGCTTGGTCCAGTGGATAAACCCTGGCAGGGTCCTGTTTTGATGCCTGATGGTTTTTTGCCTATTCCTTTTATACCCTTTTTATACATTTTTATACCCTTTCCCTTTCCTTGGACCCTTCACAAACACTCCTTGTCCCTCAGCCCTACATGTGGATAACCCTTGGAGGCTGATATTGAGCTCAGCTTGGGGGTTCTCTGAGAGGAGCAGACAAAACATCTCGACTGTCTCCAAACCAGAGGCTCCAACCTTGGATGGAGCCTCCTCTCTGGAACATGTTTTTTAAACTCGGCTGTAGTCTCATTTGGGGCGGGGGGGATAGGGGGGCAGTTCCCTCATTTGTTCAGTTTCTTATTGGGGATTTTAGGTAGATCTGCTGATTTGTGAGGTCCATCAAATTGTGTCTGTGTTGTACCCGGGGGGTGCTGCTCGGCTGTTCCCACCTGTGACGAGTTGTGCACCTGGGATCCCATTAAAACCAAGGGAATGCCCTTTTCCCTGTATGGCTGTGTCTGCCTCTTGTTTTTACCAGCCCTTAAGACATCGGTTTGGAGCCAGCCTATGGAGGGAACAGCAGAGCACTCCACCAGAAAGCACCAGACATCACTCAGGACATCCTTCGGTTCATATCAACAAAAAAACTTCATTTGCAGAAGTGTCTGTAGGACTAAAAGTGCAGGTAAGAGGTTACTCTTGGCTTTGGGCATCTGAATCTCCTTTCTGCCTTTTGAATTTGTCAGGCCAGAGCTCAGTTTTCCCCATGAGGAATGGAGATATGACCATTTCCCAGCCTCACCAAAGTGACAAACATGCCAAAACCACTCCAAAATCCCAAAGCCCTGATGTGCAAACAGGTGTTAAATTTACATCAGAGAGAGAAATAAATGTTAGAGGTGCACATCCCTGTTTCTGTGTGAACCTCCATGAACTTCCCCCTTGGATTATGCCTATCTAGCTGTGTTTACAGGAAACTGAAAAATGATTGTATGGAAGAATAGTACGGAAGAATCCTATTTCTTAAGGGCTTCAGTTTGCAGATATTATAATGGATAGCTTAACAGATATTTTAATGCCTCTCTGACTAATGCTGTATTTCCTAGTAAATGTATAAATATATCATTGTTAAATAAACAGTCCTCTAACTTCTTGTAATTACACACAGCTGCAAAAACCTGTTTGCTCAAATGGCAGGAAGCAACATGGATCTTTTTACCTTTTCAGATTTTCCCATAACCCCAGGCAATTTGTCCTGAAATTTAAAAGGGGGTATATATTGTTTTCTTTTTTTTTTTTTAATAATTAAAAACCAATTGCTATTTTTAAGCTTTTCTGGTTCATTTACTAAAAACATGCTTTGGCCTTTCCTTGGAGATCTTTGACTAGGCAAAGCTTTTCACAAAGATTTTACTTCAAGCAAAAACTGTTGGAAGTCAAGGTTGACAATCCCAGGTGTCAGCTTCCCATGATATCCACAAGTTCATTATCTGCAAACCACTCTGCTATACTTTGCCAATTTAAATCACTGTGCTGCCTAAAGTGTCTGAAATGTATTGAGTTTCAAATGAAAAAGAACCCCAAGTAGGGTCATAAACCCACAGAAGCCATTGAGAATGAAAGATGGCCCTAAATTAAAGCCTTGATCCAGACTCTTGACTGCAGCTGAAATCCAGATCCAAAGCCATTCACTCAGAAGCTAGTGATGAGAGCCACACAAATATTTTAATACATCTAAAATATTTCTATACATATAACTTCTTGTCTGGCTTCTTTCCTTGGAACGAATGAAATCAGAATCCCAAGTTCAAGCTCTCTATAAAATCTGGGAAATGTTTTATCCATCTCCAGACTCTGACAGTGTTACCCCCTATTTGAATTCTGTGCCAAATAAGAAGTAAAACTTCTGTTTTCCAGCAGTAAGACTTAAATATTCCAATGTCATTGAAAGGAAAAGAAAAAATAAAGGAAAACCAAAGATCATAACCAAAACCCACACTTCCTTAAACTCACTTCAATGTGTTAGAAGAGTTGCTGCTTATCTATTCATTGAATAAGACTAATGGGAAGTTTTATTTCTTACTACTGTGTAGGATAAGTTCCATTATTAAAAAGGGGTTCATTTCATTAAATTCTGATAGCTTGTTTATAAGCATAACATTTAAGAATAACAAAATCTAAAGACAAGGATAAACTCTCATCTGTTTTTGATAAGATGGTCTCTGGGCAGAAAGGAAAAAGCTGTAAATATTTTTAAGTTTAGTTGAGCTGTAGAGTTTTAATCTCACCTGATCAGGGCAAAGCTGTGCATTTTGTCTCAGAAGATATTCACATTTTAACTACACAACCTTGTTATTCCTGTCTCCAAACCAACATCTCTGCCACAGAAATGCAGGTCAGACCTGGGAGAGGTTTGAAGGGAGAGGGGAACAGGAAGAAAAGCCTGTGGGACTGCGTAAGACTCTAATCCTGGAGTATCCTCTTTCACTGGCTCCAAAAGTTCATGCATAACGCTCTCTCTGCACAGCCCAAGAGGATATGGCTGACAAATTCCAGGTGCAATGAAAACCTTTGGAAAGCATCTCAAAAAAAGCAAATCCTTCCACAAACTCAGATTCTTGACCCAGTCTTCCCTTGAGAAAGCGGAGCAATCATAGTAAGTACCTAACAAAAATTAATTAGGATTCATTCTCCCGGTGCAAATAATGAGCAATAAGAAAATTGCAGTGGTTTCCAGCAGCTGAAGTCCATTTTGATCACAGTAGTTTCCTGTAATAGATAAGCCTGGCACTGTTTTTGTCAGAGGCATGGAGAACACAGTGGCTGAAACAAGTTCCAGCTTGTAATATTCACTAATTTATTTCAACAGAATTCTTTCCTCTCTTTGTGTTTTGTTTTCAAGAGAGAGCTGAACAGCATCCCTGTGCTAATACCCAGGTTGTCAAATAGAGTTTTAAATAGAGCAGGGTTCTCTGAGCTGGACTCTAAAGCAGATGGGAGCCAACACAATTGTTAGAGAACGAGGCTGACGCTTATGTTTCCTGACACACACATACGAGGGCAGGCTGCAGCACTCTGCTCCTGCTGCAGGGCTGGGATTTGGGCCAGGGAGCTGCAAGAGTCAGGTGGAGAGGACGGACAGGCAAAATGATGCTGCTCAAGGGAAATATTGCGTGGCTCCCAAGCGCTGCTGCAAACACAGGAATAATGCTACTTCATTGCTGTGTTCACCAGAAAAGGAATCTGGGCTTCTTTCCTCTCATGCTGAACTTTTAGACTTTCCCCTCTGCTTATCAAAGCTCCAGGGACCCAGGACTGCCTACAGCTAGTGAAAGGTCTGCTATTTTCAATCCAGCTGTAACAGGATTTGAAGCTCCGTGCATTGAGGAGTCTAGTGAAATATAGAACATTTTAACAATGGAAGTCCAAGTTCTTTTCCTTCATTCATTATTTTGATCACAACCACTTTCTTGAACAAGCCAGAGAAAAGGCTAAGGTTCCCTGTTCCAGGGCCAGTGTTTCTGTCCCAGTTATCCCCTGCAGAAAATAACATCAGAGCCACAATGTGTTTCTGTGGCTATCCATGCCAGCCATCTCATCAAGGCAGGACGAGAACAAGCTGCCTCCAAAGCCTGTTTTGTTCAGGTACAGTTTGCCTCAGGAAACAATTCACTGCGCAGAAAGTTCCTGCGGCTAATATGGCCTGCGTGTTCTGCCACACTTCCCTCAGCCAGGGACTCCCAGAGGAATTTCCTGCCATCACACCTCTGCCATCTGCCTCGCAGTCCCACGAGCAATGCATTCTGCTCATCGACCAGAGTCCCTCTCTGTGCTCACGGGCTTTGTGAAAAGAGCCAGATGTTCCTGAGTCTCGCCAGAGCTCAGCCACACAGGCACAGCTGGCAGGGCTCTAATCAGGCATGAACAGGTCTCATCTTCCCTTCAACAGCCATTCATCTTATGGCCAACTGGCTCATTCAGACACCTGGAAACTTTCAGCTGGCTCCTTGGCTGCTTTGGAGTCCAGAAGAAGGTGGTGGATGTGTCATAAAGTCCCTCCCTTCTATAGGTGTGTGACCTTTAGGATCTCTGCCAAGACCCCAGATGCACACCTTCGACTCAGGTCTTCCCTTTTCTCCCTTAAAGCAAAACATTTACATCAGCTCCTCCCAGTTCAGCCGGGAGCCAGGTGACCTGGTTCAAGTTTTATCTCAGTATTGTCCATGAATGCTACAAACATCTGGGCTCCATCCTCAGAGCACACAGATGGGGACAGGGCATTGTGTGTATTCCAGCAGGCCTGGACAAAGGCAGACAAAAGTTCTATCAGCTTTTACTGGAGAAATGAGCGAGTTGTCCTTGTGGAGCTCTGTGTTTTATATGCAGCAGGATTCTGGGCACTCCCATCAGTTCACTGGGTCAGAGATTTTGATGTACAAGATCACTGCTGCTGCACTTCTGAGTGCCAATTGTGGCATTGAATTATTTCTGCAGTGTTAGGATGATGTGGAGAGAGCACCTTTTCCCTGAGCAGGGCAGTCCTTGACTATGCTTATTCAAATTTGATCATTTTCAAGATGACTTGACATAACCCACTTCTGTTTGAAGACGTCCCTGAACTCCACCAGAAGCCTTAACAACTGCAGACCTCAGCCCTTCAGGTGAGGCAAGCTGCCATGAGTGCATAAAACATGAACTGATCCCCTTCCACAGGGTCATCCTAACCAAAATAATTTTGTTGAAGCACTGCCTTATTTAAAATGCTAATTATATCACTTCAGCTGCACTGGGAGTGTGAGAACCTGAGGGAGAGATGAATGCCCTATCAATTCCCTATCAATTCCCCAAATAAGCTTGTTTTTAGAATATGCCAAGAGCCAATGCCTGAGCTCCCAGAACAGCTCTGGAAATGCATCAGAGACCAGCCATGGGAACAGCCTGGCCACATATCCTCCACTAACAGTTATGTCAGGAGCCATAGCTTGCTGCTAAGAAATCTCAAATTATTCTCACTTTATGTCTTCTGCTCAGTTTTTATGCTGTGGAGAGACAGAGCATGAGCTCCCTAAGATGGCAGAAAGCCTTGCTTACATTTCAGAGCAGCTGAGGACAGGGAGAGAGGGGTAACTGCTCTCCTGCCTTGGCCTGATCAGCTGAGTTCAGCTGACTGCAGAACTCAGGCTGTCCTGCCATCCCCTCCTGACATACCAAGCTTTTGAACAAACTCATCACAACTCTTGGCACATGGTACACACCATAGGCATCTTCAAACCAAATTATCTGTCAGCAGGTGCAATCCTCGATTTTCCTCTCTGGAATGGATTTTCAAAACTCTTCCAATATACTTTACTCTCTTGTCAAGTGAATAGAACCTAGAAATCAGATAGGCAATGGATTGAATAGGTTTTGATTTTGAAAAATGAATCACACCTTGGTTTCCTATTCCATCCCATCTCTCCTAGGCATTTATTCCAATGCGTAAATAATACTAGAACAGTAAAATGTTCTAGTATTATTTATATTGGGAAAAGTACAAAGAAAGACATAAAAACAGAACCGCAAAGCCTGTTAAACCCACTTCCGACAGGTGTAAATGCCTGGATGAAATTTAAGGAACTGGAGAATTAGGACTGGAGTGCTCAAGTCCTGAATAAAACAGGAACCAGAGCTGGCTGGATGATGCTCCAGCACTACATTTTTCCACTGGGAAATGGCTCGCACTGAAATGCTCCCCTGGAATGAATCAGTTCGAAGTGAAACCAGCTTGAAATCTGACTCATCCCTACCCTCACTCCCCAAAGTCTTCCTCACCATGTGACAGGGAGCTGAAAGCCTGTGAGCAACCACAGACCTACCTTTGGATTTTCCATCTGGTGGCTCCAGCAGTGCTGCCCTCCAAAGTGAGCTGGGACCCCCGGGCCTCCCTGTGGAGCAGCCCAGATGCCTTGGCAGAGGCTGTGGACCTGGTGACCCTGGAAGCAGGAGCCTCCCCACATCCCTTCTCCTTTGCCTTTTTTTCCCAAAGGTAGGAGGGGTCTGCAGGATGAACTCTTCAAAAGCAGACAGGTAATCTTAGCTGCGTGCAGGTGCAGTTTCAAAACCTCTGGATTTTTATCAAAATAGAAAATTCCACTGCTTGACTCCACCAGGAAAAAAGGAAACCCAAGCCCCTTGCTCTGTCACGAACACGGAGATATCAAATTCTCAGTGGATGAGTACACAGTTATTTTCTGTGTACTCATCCACTGAGCAGAAGCTCCATAAATGGGGAGATTTCTTACCTGTTCAAGCCATATTTTAACCATGGCAAGAAGAGAGGTGCAAAGTCAAAGCATGGGATGCAGGACACAATTTGCCTGCTCATGGCTCAGCAGCTGTGGATTTTCATGGCTGATGATCACCCTACCCAAATCCTCTCTAGCAGGATGAGAGCCAGTGCTGCTTGAGCTTTTCAGAAGATGTGATGAGAAAGCAGGACATAAAACACCAAAATCATTCAGCCTTCTGTAGGTGAGGCTGAGGAGTAACCCTGAACTCAAAAAAAAAAAATTCACTTGTCAAGTGAAAAAGGCTTCTATTGTGTTAATTGAAATTTTGCAGGTAATTGCAGGCAATCTGAATTCCATGTCAAGGCTAGAGAAGCTTGCATAAATTATTCTCCTATAAGAGAGACCAGAATAAACATCACTTAGAGAACTTCTATATTTCAGATTGGAAAGAATCCAATTTTTAATTTGTTAATTGTTAACTGATTAACTCAATCCTGTGTCAGGTCACATTTTGAAATAAGATATGGAAAAACAGCAAAGCAGACTTAGCAACCCTGGGATAAAACCCTCCTAAAATCTCAAAGCAAAAAAGGAAAAAAATAAATGGAAGTAACTTAGGTCAGGGTTAGTGCATGGTGAGGACAAGTGAAATACAAAAAAATGTTGCAGTATGTTTTCCTTCCACATTAAAGTAATCACCTACTAATCAGCTCATGTGATAGGCTGTTGCCATCATGTATGTCCCCATCCCAAATTTATAGATGGCAAAGAATTCTTCCTTCTCCCTTAACATGTGGAAAGTTGCATAAACACTGATTAATACAAATCTAGTATTGAAAGGGAGTCCTGGACAATGAGAGGGGCTTGGAGAGGAAAAAGTGCTCGCCTTGAATGATGTTTGGGGAGAACAAAATCCTCTCAAGCAAGCAAGAAATCCCAGCAATGAATCTGCTCCAGAGCCTCTGGGAATATTCTTCTCTTTTCCTGCTGGAGACTTGGTTAACAAAGACAACGAAGGCTACGCTTCCCCTGCAAGACACAGAACAGATTATTCCATGATAAGAAATTGCACCAGCTGAGGACCTTGTGGAGAGAGATAAAACAAGAAAGCAGCAGAGCTGAGATCTTAAAACCAAACACCTAAACCTTCTAAAACCCTTCTGTGGTTGTTGTTATTGCTTCAAATCAGGAGCAGAGGATGGAAACTGTGGCCCAATTATGGATATTACTGGAGAAGAAATAGTGGACTCATGCTAATGTTACAGAGGAGAATACATGCATTTTATTCTTTAATTTTGTATGAGTTCAGTTTCTGGATTTACCAAACACAGTTTTCTTTCCCCTAATAAAAATTGTTTCCTACCTGTGTGTGCATGAGGCCCCAGGGAGGATGTGCTTATTTATTTCATGTTTCTGTGCAGGGGTTCAGCCTGATTTAGAACACACATGGGAGGCAGCCTAAATATTTTGATTCTGACCATTTTTGCTGTCATTAACCACCTGAAAACTTATAATTACAATGACAGACATCTGTCCAAATCAGATGCCATTTCCTTTTAGGAAGCTGTCCTACCACCAGAGGGAATACATCTAAATCAGCTAAAAACCTGCCCACACAATTGTGTATCAGCACAGACAGGAGCCAACCTTGTTGTCCTGCCCCATCCCTGTGGGTTGTTGTGGCAGCAAAGAGCATCAGGGCATTGCTTTTGCTTCTTTCCCAGTCTTGGTGGAGCCCTGCCTTCTCTCTGGGTCTGAGGGAACTGGCAAACCCAACCCAGTTCCAGATGGGAAGACAATGCAATGCAGGGGGGAGTCAGCCAGGAAGGCTCCCTGGGTGACCTGACACAGGAGCAGAAGTTGGGCTCACTCAGGGCCCACATCTCTGCTTGGAAATGTGATTCCATGTGGAACATAGCCTGAGCTGCTGGTGGTAGCTCCGTGTCGCTGTGCTGTGCTCCCTTGCTGTGTATGGACACGGAAAAGGAAAACCACCCTTCAAACACTGTCTTACCAGAGAGTTCAAATGGCATTTCCACCTCCAGCTGGCCCTTGAGCTGAGCTGTCTGTGGAGCGGGAGAGCGTGTCCTTGAGGAAGATATTCCCTCAAGACATGAGGCCAATCCCAGCTCTCCTGCCCTTAAACCCCTCTCAGAAGGTATCATCTCCCGGCGCGGAAGCACTGGCAGCTGGTGGTGAATAAATCATTAACCCATAATCTCTTTAATGCAACCTTGCTCCTACCTCCTGATAAATGAAAACACTGCATTTCCTTTAATAAGAAATGCATGAAATTGTGCCATTCATAAAAAGATTCAATTAAACACATGAAGCATAGCCTGTTGTGACCCACACCTCACTGACAACCTGATCTTTCTTTTGTGGCAGTGGGACTTGTTCAGGCAAATTTTGGTTTTGATTTTTTTTTATTCTGTTTTTCTATTTAAAACACACAATTCATCTCATTCAGAAAACCTGCTCAAATCTTTAGGATTAATTTTGCAAACATAAAATAATTCTCCAGTGTAGAAGTAGTAAATACAACTATTTATTTGAATAGAGGCTGCCAAATCATATTTTTTCTCCCTGCAGCAGAAAAATAAAAACTTTTTTCTTTCTCTTAATGGAAAATATAGAGGAGTTTTGCCATAAGCCAATTAGATCAAAAGCAATAATGGAGAAATTGTTCACAGGAGACAGATCTTTCTTCCCTAGGCTTTTATCTTCTCAATAATTATACTCAGGTCTGAATGTAAAAGACTAAAATGTTAGTTTAAGAGCTGATTTTGCAGAAGTATTTTAAATGCCTTTTGCCATCTTTGATTTCAACAGTCTGAGACAGGAAAGTGAGCAAATGAAGGAAATTATTCAGCCCAACAAGGGGGTCCAAAATCATTACCTTGAGAGTAAAGTCCACAAACGTGCTACCTCCCCTTCCTATTCATCTCTTGCACAGTTTGAAACCACAAAAGTAGTTATTGCACTGTCATGAAATGTGTTATCCTAAGCAAATAGATTTCACTGAAAATCCTCAAAGCAATTACTGCACATTTATCTTTCTGATACTTTTGCTGAAGTGCAGGACCATTTAATTAGAAAATTAGATTGAGTCTTGGCTCACTGGAGTCAATGGAAGTCTGCTGTTCACTGCACTGGTTTAATCTCCAGATTTCAAAAGGGCTGCCTGGCAGCTGAAACTTCAACCGGTCCCTCAGTGTGCTGTTGCAGCAGGTCTTGAACCTCCAGTTTCTTTATCAAAACCAGTTTTCTTTGTGTGGAGGCCAAGTTCAGCTGTGCAGGATCCAATTTTTCTGGAAGGATGGTCACAATCTCTCACAGAAACTAAGGCAAGTCCAACCCCATCCCAACCTGTATTAAAAGTTGTTGTGGTTTTAGTAGTGGGGAGGGGGCCATAAAGATGGCTCCTGTGAGAAGTTTCTGGAATTCTTCACCATTTCCAGCAGAGCCAATCTCTGATGGCACTGAAGATGATGGACATGCTGCTGGCCATGTTTGGGCCAATTAGAAACGTTGGTTATGCCTCTGTGATGACATATTTAAGGAAAAATCAAAACACGGTGTGCACGCAGCTGCTTTTAGTTAGAGAAGGAGGAGGTTGTGAAAACATGTGAGCGAAAACAACATGGAGACACTGAGGTCAGTGGAGAAGGAGGGGGAGGAAGTGCTCTAGGCTCTGGAGCTGAGATTCCTCTGCAGGCCGTGGTGAGCCCATGGTGAGGCGGGGTGTCCCCCCTGCAGTCCATGGGGTCCATGAGGGATGCAGAGNTGGAGAGAGAGGGACCCCCTGCTCCCAGGCTGGAGCAGTTTTGTCCTTGGAGGACTGTATCCTGTGGATGAGTAAACCAACGCCATAGAAATTCACAGAGAACTGTCTCTCGTGGGAGGGACCCCACGGCAAATGCAGAGGAAAAAAAAAAACTCCTCTCCCTAAGCAGGGGAAGAAGATCTTGGAAATGGACTGACCTGAAAACCCCACACCCAGCCCCCCTTGCACTGTTGGTGGGAGAGAGGGAGGGGTGGGGAGTGAAAAGAAAGGTGTCTTTTAAAGGTTTAGTTTATTTCTCATATCCTCCTTCTAACTCAGGTAGTAATAAATTTCACTTTGCAACTTGAGCCTGGTTTGTCCTTGGAGCATTTTCTCCCAGTTCCTTATCTCAGCTCATGGACCTTTGGGTTAATTCCCTGGGTTTTTTCCCCCTCTCCTTCCCTCCTCTGCCCAGCTGTGGCAGGGGAGGGAAGGAGTGAGCGGCTGCCGTGGGTGCCTGGCACTTAGCCAGGGTCAAACCATGACAAAAGTGAGCACCAAAGGCTTCTGTCCTTGCACTGCAAATTTAGCACCCAAAAAACCCTGCACTTGGGGAAAACAGTTTGGCATTAAAGCACAAAAAATCCATAATGCCTGTGGGCATATGATTACTTGATATGGCTACAACAAATAGAAACATTCACAGAATTCAAGCATAGCTGTTATGAAATATCTGATACCATGAGTCTAGGTACTACTGGTGTTAAAATGTGTAATAAAAATGGATCTATTTCTAACAAAATGAAACCAACATCGTCATAAAATATGCCTTAGTATTATCAAAAATGCATTAAATAGGTTTTTTAAAAATCTATCAAAACTCATGGAAATGACATTTCAGTGTACACAGCCTAAGGCTCAACAATACCAAAAGGTGAATGGCAATTCAGTCTCAAACCATTCTTATAATGCCATGCTGCTGATCCTGGGTGTTGCAAGCACACCTCAGCATTACCTTATTAGTTTTGTTCAGTGTTGCTGTGAATTAAATGGATAGGTCAGCACAAAAGGACCTATTACACATCTCAGTTGGACCAAGACACATGTGAAATGCTTGCTGGAGTTTATTTTCAAAAAATGAGCATTTATAAAGTTAACAAGCGAGGTCTTAGAGAAAAATACCATTTCTTGCCCTCACAGGTCTGGAAAAATCAGCTGGAGGCAGAGTGCATTTCCCAGCATCAGCCCATGGCTGACAGTCTGCAAGAACACGGCACCAAATAAGTGATCAGCTCTTTGTGGTGGCTCAGTGCAGCACCACGAGCCCTGAGCAGGTCAAGGGCTGCTCCCAGCAGGAAAACATGTCCTGCCACATGGACAGCCCTGGGTATAGTGGGGTCCTGGAACAGAGAGAGACAGTTTGAGAATGGAAAACCAAGCCCAGACACTGTTGAGTATGCCCCAAACTGTGACATAGGCTATCATAAATTCCAGTTTCCAAACCCAGTTCATTTAATTTTCACAGAATGGGAGAAATAGCTTAGTTGTGTTTGCTTCTCTGGTAAGCTGACATTCACCTTAAACTATATGAACAGGAGAAATCCATGTTTAGGGTCTTTTATAACATTTTGATCATGTCTTTTAAACACATCAGCCAGTTACAGCTACACTTGTGTGTGCAATTGCCACTCTGCTCTTTGCAAGTCAGTATTTTAAGGTCATCTACAGCATTAATCCTGCTTCATATTTTATTAAACTAGCATTCTCTTCCACCAAAATTGTTATGTTGATCTCCTAAACCCCTCTGCTCCAGCTATAATTCTCTCCCACCGTGGATTTAGTCTGTTGCTCATCATCACAGCACCACTTGCTTTAATAGAAATAGAACTGAATTAGTCTTCAGTTAGCAATTGTACCAAAGGGCAAGGTAATGAATAGCTAAATAGACACGAGCATATAATCATTAATGTGAAATGAATAGTGTGGACTACCTGCTGGAGATCCTTACAGTTAAACGAAACTTAAAATTGTTTCATCCAGTATCAACAGAACAAGGCAGAGTAAGCTTTTGTAAGACTGATTTCTACCCCAGGCTTAATGCAGGCCCTCAGCATTTCAGGGAAAAGCCACAATTCAAGTTTCAGGAACACAAGCAATTTATTTGACTTCTTTGGGTGACAAAGGCAGTGACAAATACACCTGGTGCCAGCTGGGGCAGGATGAACACAGAGCTGCTGCCCGAGCTGCCACACACCTTCCTTCCAGCCTCCAGGACAGCACCTTTGACTCAGGAGTTGTAACTTTGCCTTGTTCTTCCATGCTGTCTTTTATTGTCCCTGCTGTTGCTATCAGATACAACACACAGGGCTGCATGGCTTTGGCCCAGTTATGTCATTCTTATTCAACACAAAGTTTCATTGGGAAACTCATAGTGTAGAAAAACCGTACTTTCGTATGCAATCATTGAGATGAGTCGACAGCAGCTCTCACCACGTACCTAGGGGTCTGCATCTTTATTCATCAGCTCTGTCTCCAGGGCCTGTCGTGCTAAATCAAGAGCGATCATTTTGCCAATTAAGTTTTTTCACTGTTGTGTTGGGATTTTTCCTGAGTCACACAGCTCTGACACAAAAGCAGGGTGTCAGCCCAAGCTCTGCATTGTGAATGCTGGCTAATTAAGATGTAAGGTTATTGCACCACAATCCCTCGCCAAGAGCAAGCATGGAACAGCAAACAATCCCCCACTGGAAAGGCTGAAACAGGGAGAAACAGCACAGCATCATTTAAAAACTGCACTGGACAAGGACAGTGGCAGTAATAGGCCTTTGAGAATCTAGTGTGAGTCTTCTGTGCAGAAATGTCAGTTTGGTATATTCCAAAGGATATTGTAACACTCAAATGTCTGCCTTGGAAGACCTCTGTAAAGACAGAGAAGGTGACATTTTTAAAAGTCTGCCTAAGCAGACTCCGTAGCATTCCCCACCAAAAAATGTCGTGGTTTTGATCCTGGCTAAGTGCCAGGCACCCACGGCAGCCACTCACTCGTTCCCTCTCCTGCCACAGCTGGGCAGATGAGGGAAGGAGAGAGGAAAAAACCGAGGGAATTAACTCAGAGGTCTATGAGTTGAGATAAGGAACCGGGAGAAAACGCTCTAAGGACAAACCAGGCTCAGCTTAAAAGTTGCAAAAGTGAAAATTTATTACTACCAGAGTTAGAAGGAGGATATGAGAAATAAACTAAACCTTTAAAAGACACCCTTCTTTCCACTCCCCACCCCTCCCTCCCTCCCACCAACAGTG
>VYZT01054236.1:41087-67329 GCA_013400735.1 Pomatostomus ruficeps
ATTATATTATATTATATTATATTATATTATATTATATTATATTATATTATATTATATTATAAATAAGCCTGAACACTTAAGCATGTAAATCTTTCATCCATTGAAGACAACCAACTTTAAAATAAAAATAAATTTGGCTGTGGCACGTTAAACCTTTTTGCAGAACTGTGTTTAAAGTTCATCTAGAGAAAACATTTTCCCTACCTGGGGTTGCTTTGATCTCACAAGCTTCCTGCAGCCATGGACCCAAACTTGCACAATTAACATATGGAAGGCCTCAGAACACATTAGCACATATTCTAAATATAATCAGTCCCTGTGGGTGATGTCACCTGAAACTAATTCAGGCCCCTCACAGCCAGGCTGTGTTTTGAGCTCCCACCACCCCGGCCATGTGTGTCCAATCTGTCCCTCTCTGCTGCCTCCTTCTCCAAAGGCTATAGGTGCCCCGGTGTCACCTCCTGTGCCACCCCTCCTGCCCAGGGCCCTGCCAAGGGACCTTCTTCATCAGTGCCTGCTTTTCGTGGTGCCTGGAGAAAGGACAGCTGGGACACACCACCACATTCCCGAGAGAAACACACCCCTCCTCGGACCTTTCTTCTCCTGCCCTGGTTCCCTTCCTGTCTACAGCACACAGTTCTGGGGTTTTGGTTGATTTTAGATCAGACAGTAGGCTCATTTGGGCCACAGGCTGAATACTTGGCTTGCTTCTGACCACAGGCACCGATTACCTTGAATAAAACCAGCTTAATGATTATGGCACCGTTCTCAGATACTTCATTTGCTACCAGTTCTGCTGGCATCAATAGCAGTTGGTGAGTGCTTGACACTTTTAAAAAGCAATTGTCCTTATTAAGTAAATAAATACTGAGTGAGGAACTTATCTGTGGAGACTCGGGTTTTTTTTGTCAACCTTGGCCTGACTCTGGCTGCTTTTGTTTTTCAAGCTAAATGAATTACAAGTATTATCCCACTGTTAATATCTACACCACTGAGTGCCAGCATCAACAGATCCCATTGACAAGCTGTGTTTGGGTTTCCCCCTCCCTCTGTCAAATGTGCCAGTGCTCTAAAAATGTCCTCGAGTAATTGGAATTACTCATTCAAAATAGAATTGCTGTAAACTTCCCTCCATGTCGCAGATAATTAGTTCTGGGCATCTCGTCCATTTTGCCTTTGGGCATTTTCTGCAGATGCCACCTAAAATTTCAGAAAATGTGCTTTTCAGTGAAGAATCACAGCAAGCAGCCGTGCCAGGAGCAATAACAAGCCTGCTGACAGCTTCACAACTCTCCTCCATTCAAAGCAGCCCCATGCTTTTCCAGCAGAGTTTTTTCTTAGAATACATTTCTCTTCCTACAAATAAGGGTTTTGGAGAGCACAGCCTTAAGAAACAAAACCCACACCCCATTTAACAACACGAGGAAGAAATATTACCCCGTCTCTAAAGCTCTTCCCTCTCACTCTCAAAAATACTCTACTGGTATAAATGAACAGTAGTTTTATTAGAGCAGCATTTTTTTTCGTTTTCTATGTCTTCCCATTGCAGCAGAACACATAAGAAGCTTTTTGCTTCTTATGCATGGAAGGATATTAAGTTTTAAAGCTTTTTGGCACAACCAGGTTAGGCTGAGCATGACTTAAAATAAATTCCATGTTACCCAGCCCAAGGTAACCCACTTGTGATAGTGACTATAGGAGCTACATCATTTTATGACATCACAACAATCACTGAAAATAAACTGTAGCAATAATTAACTTCTGTGGTGGTGCATTCTGACAGTGCCAAAGTTAAAAAAGCCCCCCAACATACATTTTCTACCATTTATAAAACATCAGCTGTTTAGAGATGCCAGTAAAGGTTAGAGATCCATCCTGTTAGATGCCATATACACACCAAGACACAGATTTTATCCCACCCAAGTTACACTCTGAAGTTACAGAAGAGAAAGTTCTTGAGAAAGAACAAACTGTGATTTTACAGGCAAAAAAAAAAGTGATGTATGGGATCAGCAATTACAATTAGCAGCTTTAATGCTGGATGATGAGGCACAATTATCTGTACCTGGACACTAAAACAAAACTTTGAAAAATCCACCACCCTTTATTCACCTAAAATGAATCTAGATGCCACTCAGAAAATTCAGTTACTTTCTCGGTGCACTAGATTTTGTCTGGGCTGAAAGAGGGATTCTGGCAATATTTTGTGCTTGTAACACAAGCACAAAGTCATTTCTGCTCCCTACAGAGCGTTTATTAGGGTTTTTTGTGCTCAGTTAAAGGCACTTTAGCCTTTTACTAACAGCTCCTAAAATGCCTTTCCTGTGCTGTTCACAACTTCTATTCAGCATAAGTGGTTGGAAAATAATACATTGATTTAGAGGTTGAAGTGTTGGCAGGAAACAAATCTATATTTTATTGCTCTAATCCATTCTAGACAACATTGGAAGCAACCTGATCTACCTTTCACCTGCAAATCCTAACCTGGAGATTCCCACAGTAGCCAAGAATGCTTAAAAGAGGTCTTCTATCAAGATAATGTTTTTTTAGACAGTGACTTGTTATCATGAAGGGGTTGTTGTTCCCCAGGAACATATCTGTTAATGGAAAATGTGAAAAACCCCTTTTCTGGTCTCTGTGGGGAGCATACATCCCTCCCCTACAACCTATCAAATGAAAAATATCCCTCCGACCCTCCAAAAAAACCCCAAACACACTCATGTAAGTTTAAAACGCCAAATTTCAGACAAGTCTGAATGGGAAAAAAAAAAAATCTAAACAAAAATCCCAAACAAAGAACCCTTGAAATAGAAATGCAGATCAGGCAGAAGATACCAGACTAAAGACAAGACAAAAGCAGAACCACAAAGACATAGGGAATCCTTTACTATTAAGAAAATTTACTGAGTCTAAACATTGCCAATCTCTAAAACAATTGAAGTAATTAAAAAAAAAAATCGGTGAAGAAGCATAGAAAGAAAATTAGGCCACTCTTAATAGAGTACCCAGATCAGTTATCTCTAGTAAATAATTTTTTGTGTTATGGGAAGTCATAATGGAGAGCGAGCAGAGTGTTCTCATGGAATCCTGTCCAAACTGTTCCACTAATAATGTTCGTGACACACAATCAGTCATGAAGTCAAGGAGACACACAATATATGTGTGTCCCAAACCACGGCACGCTGTCTGGAACAAAATGTCAAATGCAGAGATTGGTAAGAGTCAGGACTGGCTTTAAAGACTCATCTTGGCAGCCCTGAACACAACTGGCAAGAGGAAACCAGAATGAAGGGCCACTATTGTTCTGGTTTATTGAACCCCCAGCACTGATGCTTGGAACGTCTCAGAAGAGGCTTAAAAGAATAGCAAGAGGAAAGGAAAAGGGCCCAGTCTATTGCAGCTGCAGGATTTTTCCATAAAAGGCAGAAAGAGCTATAAGAGAACTGGGATGGTGTTGCCACCAAAGACATGGAAAGGAGTGACAAACTTTTGAGCCAAAGTGGCAAAGAAATGAAGGTAGAACCTGAGGAATAGTTGTTTAAACTTGGTATTAAGTTTGGAAGGAAATCCTGCAGCTTGCTGAGGGACATGGAGCTTGGCACAGTTAAACTGGGATCAATTTCCGCAGTTCCTGAACCCACAAAAGGCTCCTGGACAGCTCTGTAACAGCACTCCCCCGCCTCAGCTTGCTCTACAGCTGTCCAGGCACACAGTGCTCACTGGAAATCTGGGTAAAGTTCTTTTTATAGGAGCCACAGAAGGGAACTGAAAACAGACTCAGAAATTCTTTTTTTTTTTCTTTTTTGTTTTTAATAATATTTTATATTTTGGATTCAGGTTCAGTGAGAAGAGCAACAAGCAAAAATCAAGTTTCAAGGAAACAGCCTGAAATGGGGAGGAAACACAGCTTCCAAAGAAACTATATCAACAACTTTTCCATTTCGTATATTTGGATGAATTTCACGGAGAGCTGGAGCAGAAAGGCATTCTTCAAAAGCCTTAACCCAATTCTCTCCAAATTTGGTCAAAAAGGTTCTTTAATTGAATCATATTCAAAGGGGGAAAAAAAAAAAAAGGAAATGGAAAAAAAAAACCCAGAAACTGAATTACAACCAGCACACATTTCAAAGTCAGCTATCTAGGCTGCATGTTTGGTTTTTCATTTTGCAGCACAGTGGTATTTACACTATCAAAGCCAGAATCAACAGCGCTTGTTGTTGGTTGGGTTTTTTCCTCCTCTTCCTCCCTCCCCTAAAGAAAGGGGCTGGTCAAGGCTATGCTGGTCGAAGTCTGCAATGCACTGTAAATCAACTCTCCAAAGGCAAAAAGCAAGGGATGGGGGGCACTGAAGGAAATGGAGCTGCCATTTCCACATGGACCCAAGAAGAGAAGAGTGAAGAAAGGAGGAAGAGAAATCAAGTTCCAAGGAAACAGCCTGAAATGGGGATAAAATACAGCTCCCAAAGAAACTATTTCAACAACCTTTCTGTTTTGTATATTTGGATGAATATATTTTGCTTTGCTGGCAATTACATGCTAATTGGTGGCTTCACATACCTTACCAAACAATGTTTGACTAATTTGAATTATTTGACTATTTGACGTATTTGAACTATTTGAACAAATGTCTTTGTGGTTCTGTTTTTGTCTTGTCTTTAGTGTGGTATCTTCTGCCTGATCTGCATTTCTATTTCAAGGGTTCTTTGTTTGGGATTTTTGTTTAGATTTTTTTTTTTTCCCATTCAGACTTGTCTGAAATTTGGCGTTTTAAACTTACATGAGTGTGTTTGGGGTTTTTTTGGAGGGTCGGAGGGATATTTTTCATTTGATAGGTTGTAGGGGAGGGATGTATGCTCCCCACAGAGACCAGTAGAGGGGTTTTTCACATTCACATCCTGTGCCTCTTCCAAGAGGAGAAAAAAACCAACCAACAACTCCTGCTTCTCCCAGGGGGAGCATGGCACAGATCTGAGGCACAGCACAGCAGGATGCTGTCATCACGGGATGAGGGCTCAGAATACAGCTCGGCTGCCTCATCCAGCGAGTCTCCCCCTGTCTGACAGCACTGCCCTTCGGGGTCTCCACACACGCAAATCCCTGGCTCCTTTGGTTTGCAGAACTGCAAATTCTGCCTCTAATCTCAGCTTGTTTAAAACATAAGCATACTTCTATCCCCGGTCTAGCCTCTATCTTTCAAAATAATCTCGACAACACATACTGCTGGATAGAGTTGAAAGTGTCATAAATGTTTTTTTACAAGCAAGTTAGTTTCACAGTCAGGACAAACAAGTACTCAGAGCTGACCTCAGAGCTCTCTCCCAAGTTTTTTAAAGGATCTCTGTTCGTTTCAGCTGTGAAGAATGGCTCTGCCCTGGCTGCCAGGGCCAACAGCAACTGCTCACAGCTGTAACAACTCCAGTGTGCAAGCCGTGTGAAAGCAAACCACTAATTCCAGGCCAGGGCTGTGGACTGAAAGCAGGGCAGAGAGGGAACCTTGCAGGAGTCTCATTCCTCTGAAGAAAGCACTAATAACTTAGCTGGGCCCAGCAGGAGCCAAAGAAAAGAAAGCACTGATCACAACTCCTGCTGCTGCCGCTTCTTTCCCCATCTCCAAATCACGGGCCAAATCCCTCCTATCCTGCAGACAGCAGCACTCCTTGGAGCATTCCCAAGGAGTCTGCATGGCCAGCTATGCTGGAACCCAGAAACAACTTCGATTTAAAAGAGTGGATGCTGGTAGAATGAAAAGAAAAATCATCTCTGACAAAGTCTCTTTAATCTCTTCAGCTTTTCTGTTAATCATTCAAGCACTGGCATTGCTGCTGCTTAGAGCCCCAGTCCTTCCTAGCCAAGACTGCTGTGGGAAGCAATGAGTAACAGGATTATTTCTAAGGCTGATAATGAAAAGAGTATCAAAGGCCCTGATGAACTGAAGAGTCAAGCATATGCAGAGGAACCCTTAAAGAGAATGATTGGATGCCCAGCAAGTGCTTCAATCTTCCACTATTCAAAGCTGAGCTTTAAAAATTGACTCTGCTCTGGATTAGGTGGATCTGTCAAAATTCAGACAGTTTCTTGCATCAATCAGAGCATTAATTATTATTGCCTTTTCTTGTTTCTGAATGCTAATGCCACCTAGATTAGCAGATTTATGTGCAAAGCAGGTTAATTTTCTTAAGTGCAAGCCCACCTTGCTCTTGCAGGGCTGTACGATACAGAGCAGTCCTGACTTTCAGCAGCACACACACTGAGGGAACAGGTCATGTGTGAAAGGGCCCAAATCATGAGAAAAACTAAAAAACCACCTCAGGCAGGTGTTTCTCTACAGGATGGGAGGTAGATTTTCCTCCATGACATCTTGCAGCTATTGCAGTTACCGGATTCTTACAGAAAATGACTTTACTAACCCACCAAACCCCTTTCATTTACCTCTGAACACCAGGAGAGCAAAAACAACCCTCTGAATCAACCAGCCCACCCACATCCCACCAACACAGAGGACTTCACTCTCTGCCTGCAAGTAGCAAATCATTTGTTCTGTAACACAAGCTCCACTGCTTGCAGGAAATCAGTTTTAATATTTACCTATTTGGCCACTGTAATTACATTATCCCTACATGCTCTTATCTGCAGTGACAGTCTGCCAGAACTCTTTTTGTCTGTAGCTACTCTTATCTTATTTGCAATATGGGAGAACTGAAGAGCTGCTGTAATAAGTTCATATTATGCCAGAGCCAGCAAAGAACAATAGAAACAGACCCTGTCCTAAAGACTTCCCAGGTCAAAGTAATTTGCCCTATCCTTTCTTTGGGTTTAATTTCTGCCATTGATGAAACCCATTTATTTTATCCTTTTCAGATACTCAAATGTCGTGTCTTCCGCTATAGTTTTCTTTTTCTCTAGAAATGCACCTTTTGTGAATTGATCACACAAACGCACTGTGTCCCCTTGCTTCAAAACTCTTAGAAATAAATAAAATTAAGGCCTCTAAACCATTTGGCTGAATAGGATGAGACAGGAGGTCTCATTAGCTCAGTAACTGGTAACAGCAATCAAAGCACGTTCTTCACGAAGGATGGAAACCCTTACTCTCGTCCCTTTTAAACCCATTAATGGTTTCAATATTCCCCCGGATTTTATCATTGCTTTTGTACTGGCCAGAGAATGTCAATCATGGTTGTATTGGCACTCATGCATGGTATTCTCAAGAAGGAATGAGCAAGATGGAGAGGGAGTTTTTGTCAGGAGATGTAGTGGTGGGACAAGGGGAATGGCTTCAAACTGACAGAGAGTGGGTTTAGATTGGATATTAGGAAGAAATTCCTCCCTGTGAGGGTGGTGAGGCCCTGGCACAGGGTGTCCAGAGAAGCTGTGGCTGCCCCTGGATCCCTGGATGTGTCCACGGCCAGGTTGGATGGGGCTCTGAGCAGCCTGGGAGAGTAGAAGGTGTCCCTGCCCATGGCAGGGGGCTGGAACTGGATGAGCTTCAATGTCCTGTTCAACCCAAACTATTCTATGATTCTCTGATTCATTCTATAATTCTGTGAACTTCTGGAACAGTACAGAACTCTTATTAGACCTTCAGTCCAGCAACAACTAATTTGCTTTAAAAGGAAAGCCAAGAGACCAGGTACATGATTTTCCCATTGTTCTGAAAAACATTGTTTGGTAAGGTATGTGAAGCCACCAATTAGTCTGTAATTACCCGCAAAGCAAAATACCAGAACTACCTGTCTCATAATAGAGAAATTCCAGCCTTACTTCCCTAGGATTCTGAGAATTCAGCATGTATAACAATTATGGTGTACAAAAGAAAAGGAAGCCATCTCCCACACAGCACATGGAGTCACACCTATTTCAAGTGGTTCTGTTCTGGGGAATCCTCAAAGATCCTTGATGACTCAGTCTGTAAGAGTGTCTGAAAAATTCCTACTAATTAAAAGAAAGATGCACAGGTACTGAGATATCTTGGGGCAGAATGCAGAAGGGACCCTGACAAAGTGAAGGGCTGTCTTCTCAGTTCTCGTTTATTAGTTACTTGTATTATTATGCTATTATCCACCTGCATGGCTAATTAATCCATGAGGAAGGGAGAAGAAAACCTCATAGGCCAGCCAGGGGTTCAGGATTTTAAGAGACATTTCTGTATGAGCAAGCTCTCCAAGTGCTTCAGAGATCCTGAATTCAAGGCAGCTCAGATGAGTTTTCCCTCTTGAGCACTGAGTCACTAAAGAAGGTGAACTGACGGGATCAGAGCAGCAAAGCAGACACTTCACATCCTCCAGGTACATGGACCAGAACAAGGATCAAACGTAGGGAACGTGCCTGACGTCATCACCCAAAATCTGAGAGAGCAAATGGCGTCAAACACCAGCAGTCACGGCTGGGTCTGCAGTCCCTCTGCAGCTCTGAAAGCATTGGGAGTGAAAGACAAAACTCCACACTTTAAAAGAGCTTCCATCAAAGTCCCAAACACAGATGATGGCTAACTTCCTCCTGTGAAGAGAATTTTAAAAAGAAACCAGGAAAAAAGGGAGAAGAAACAGCCTAAGGGCTTGCAAGGATACTAAGCTGTGTAGATTTATCTGACCTTTATAAAAGCAAAGATCAAGAGGTCTGACAGAATTGAAGGCGAAATCTTCCTCAGATCTCAAGCACAGTAGAATGGAAAAACAGTGCAAAATTATCCCAGTGTTGTCAGCAAACCTCCCACCTGTGGCAAGGCTCGTCCAAAGCACAGGGAGCCTTTTGTGGTTTTGCCACGTTCAATCTGGGAGCCTCAGTGGCTGGTGATGTGTTTAGCATCATGCTAAAATATGCTCCTTGTCACAAGTTTTCTACTGTTTTGGTTTGGTTTCCTGAGGAATCCTGACACAGAAGCCCTGCAGAACTTGCCTGAGAGCACGTTGTGATGTAGAGAGCATCACACACACCATTGATGGAGACAACCTCAGACAGATGTCCTCAATTGCTACATTGATCACTCCAAGGATTTCAAAATGCTAAACTCAGGATGGCACCCATAAAAAGTCACTGCATATGCTGGAGTGCCAGCTATGCATAGTGTCACCTAGAGACACATAGGGCAGGGAGATGGCTTGATTGGAGCTGGGGGGAGTTTAGTAGTCTTTCAGGAGTCACACAGGTAGATTTTCCAATGAAAACAATACCACCTAATAAACCTCTAGCATTTTTTTTAAAATGCAGGATAAACACTTTCATACCAAATGCCTCAGGGATGTCTTTTCCCCCAGAGTGCGTTAATGGTGGATCTACTCGATGCCCTCAAGCACTGCAGTCAGGCACAGGAGCAAAAAAACATGTTAAAAAAAGCTTTTGCAGGAGCTTGATGTCTTCCCTCTGCTTCTTTTGGACACGGTCAAGGTCTATACAGGTGTATGCCAGATGGGCACGGTTACACTGCCTGTGTTGACAAGCACAATATTTCCAAGAGTTTTCTTGTTTTTCTTGGACAACCTTCTAGAGAATGCCTAAGATTGCTACCATGTACTTCATTAAATGCTGGAAAATTTTAAACTTCCCCGTAGAAGCCAGGAGAAGATGAGGATATCACAGCTGGGACCGGATGTTGTTCTGCTGGAGCTTGAGGATTTTCTCCATTCTGTCAGATAGCTGGGGCTGGAGAAACACAGTTGTGTGAGAGGATTGAATGCATCCCTTTGAGAGTGAGGAGCTGTTCTTTGGAAGCAGTGGGCATGGCTGGCTTTGGGGGCTAACAGGCAGCAGTGTGGCCAAGGGGTAAGGGGAGATGGCAGCTCAGGCAGGAGCAGAAACACAAGGAACTGCACGAGGGAATACACAGGAAATGGGACAAGTCCTGTGCTGTTCTTGCTGCAGGCTCTGGGCTCTTTATTGGAAGTTGGGCTGCAGGGAGAGAAGACTCTGGCCAAAGGAAAGCCAAAAGGTGCAGCCACAAGCAAGAGAGCAATAATTCTTTTTGCAATGTATTGGGCCCACCACCCTGAGGCCAATTCTCCACGATTCAAAAGCTCTTTTGTCCCAGTTCTGCACTGCCTTGCTGGTTTATTTCTAGGCATCTCCAGACACATAAATGAAGAGCAAGGTATTAAATTCAACATTCCTTACCCATCTTAATCTAGGTTTGGTGACAGATTTCACAAGTAACATCCAGCCCAGCCTTAACAACTGGCTCTATTTCCCAGACATCTACCACTTGTTTGAGAATTCTTTGTACCTCATATTCTGTAAAAACATATATATATACAAAAATAGATGTAGAGGCAAAACATTTGAATAAAAGATAAGAGCCCAGAGCCCTGGACCAGCATTAAGGTTGATTTCCTGTAGAGAAAAGTGCCATAGGAGGGAAGGGGCCATATGTGCTGCCTTGATCATCAACACAGGCAAGCTGGACAAGAGCTTATCCCTTGTAGCAGGAAACGAGCCTGTCCTTGCCATGACCCCTCTTCTCTTGCCATACCTGGCAGGAGCCACCCACGTCCATAACACACAATTGTTTATTCTCCAAACTGGCATTGCCACAGATGGAGATGAGCATCATCTTCCTGTGCTTCTCCCTCAGCTATAGAGAACTGATGCCTCACTGGCAGAAGTGAGGATCCTTGACCAGCAAACTGAAGTTATTTTGAAAGTTCTCTTCAGAATCCACCATATTTTCTAGCATAATTTCATCCTTGTCTCTCAGCAAGGTACTGAGAATGTTCACAGATGAGCAGCATTGTTCTGTACAAAACAGGAGGTTTATTTAAACAACAGAGAAAAAGCTTCTACTTACACATTTAATCTTCAGTTCCCAGGATATCAGAGATGCATGGAATAGAATTGAGTTCTCACTGAGGTTTTGTGTATATAGTTTAAAACACATACCAGGAGTCGCTGTAAATGTAGATAACCATGTGTTTGCCTACCTTTAAATTCAGTGTATTAGGTATCACTGCTCATAAAGAAGTATTCACTGAGTTTGTCCATGTTGAGCCTTCCTTCTCGTGTCCCAGAGCATATTTCTTCCACTTTCTGATTAGTACCTCTGGATGGATTCTAGGTTCCTTGGTCTCTTTTGCATGATTTGGCAATTACTCAATTACTTAAGACTTTAAAAGTAGACACTCTTTCTCAACAGTTTTCCAACCTCTTCTCTTAAACATTTCTTCCAAACTAAGGGGCTGTTGACAGTTGCTGAATCCCTGCATTTCTTAGAAATTTATTGTAGCAATTTGCAGGTTTTAGATCTCCTTCTGCACTTTTAAAAGACCTACAACTTTCAAATACATTTATTAAAATGGAATACTGATGACTTGGTGATTCACTTTAAACTGCAGATTTCCCAAAAAACAAATCTTAAACTGCCAAATCCAGCCCTGCCTTAGCCAGCCTCTGATGTTTTCCCGAGGAAATGACTGCCAAGATATGTAAATTGAGTCATTTTCTTCTGTCTTTGTCTTCTAGAGTTCAGATTCCGATTTCTCATTAAATTTATTTGTAGGGTTCTCCTCTGGAAGAAAAAAAAAACAAAAAAAACAACAACAACAAAAAAAAAACCAAACCAAACCAACTCCCTCTTTTTTAGATGGTTCCCTTGTGTTTACTTGTTCCTGACTGAACAGTCACATTGAAGAGATTCATCAACTGCATGCAATTATTCCAGTATCTTGTTATCAAATCACGTAATGACTCAGGGTATATCTGCAAGTTTCCTCATAATGAAGTCAATAACAATGTCATTTGCTGGAGGTGTGAGAATGCATTTAAGCTGGATGCTGACATCTCCAGTGGATCAATTGTTGAAGTAGATAATTAAGACTAGCATTGGCCCTTTGTGTTATTTTTCTTGGCACACACCCAGCACAATGTTCCTCAGTGGATTTCCCAGAAGTTTCTGAAGAAAACCTGTGAGGGTATGACTGGCTTTCCTCTCCCTCCTGCCTGATGGCTGCTTGCATGCCTGTGTAGGGATTTTTACAGAAGAAATTTATGAAATTTATGCTCTTCTGGGCTGAAACTTACGTCAATTCTTCTTTGGAAGGTTGTGCAATGTCACATGAGTGTTTGCCATGGTTCACTTTGGTTCAGAGATGGTAACACCCATTTAACCACAGACTCCTCCTAGTCCCTCTCTTCTCTTAAGTCAGCGATTTTATCACATGTTTTGTCTTCAGGTGTTTCTGTCCTTTACAGTTATGATGCCTTCAGGGCTGGTAAAAACAAGAGGCAGCCCCAGCAGTGCAGGGCAAAGGGCATTCCCTTGGTTTTAATGGGATCCCAGGTGCACAACTCATCACAGGTGGGAACAGCCGAGCAGCATCCCCTGGGTACAACACAGACACAATTTGATGGAGCTCACAAATGAGCAGATCTACCTAAAATCCCCAATAAGAAACTGAACAAATGAGGGAACTGTTCCCCATGCTAATTACCACCCCCCCCACCCCCCAAGTAAGACTCCAGCCGAGTTTAAAAAACATGTTCCAGAGAGGAGGCTCTGTCCAAGGTTGGAGCCTCTGGTTTGGAGACAGTCGGGATGTTTTGTCTGCTCCCCTCAGAGAACCCCCAACCTGAGCTCAGTATCAGCCTCCAAGGGTTATCCACATGTAGGGTTGAGGTACAAGGAGTGTTTGTGAAGGGTCCAAGGAAAGGGAAAGGATATAGAAATGTATAAAAAGGGTATAAAAAGAAAAGACAAAAACCATCAGGCATCAGTTACCTGGTCTTCAGCTACAGCTTCCTCACCTGTTTGAGCTCTGTTTCTCTTGTCATGGTGTTGGACTATTAGCCCTCCCTTTGTTAGCGATCTGGAGAAACAACACACAGGCAGCACCACCTGAACACTTTGTTTCCCGCTGCTCGACACTCCTCCTCTGCACCTAAACATTTCCAACTCACACAGCCTTCACAGAGGGGGTTTTCCAGAGGTATGACAGAAATATCTTTGTCTCCAGCAGCCTTCAGAGGTGGTTTGTTCACATGCTTCCGCCCAGCTCATCTTCCACCGTGTGTGACTGTAGCAGCACAAACTCACAACAGCGTCACTGGAACAGCACAGCCCAGCAGAGAGGCAGCCAGGGGCTCTGCCTGGCAGCAGCAGCTTGTAAGAACAGCTCAGAGGGAGCCTGACAACTCTGCTTTGATGCCCTCAGGCGGGGCAGACACCTCCAAGGCTCAGACAGCTCACACACACAAGGCACCCGCACTCCGAGTTATCTCCTTGGAACCCCACCTGACTACCTCAAAGAAAACTCAAATGCTGCCATTTCTTTTGTGGTTTCCACCTCCCCTCTTCTCTTTAAGATCCATGCTCCATCAAGGTTTTTCCTTTCTGTTAAAGAAAAAGATTTTTCTAACACTACTTTTGTTGAAATTGACCAGGTAAAATCACCCAGACTCCCACGAGTCATTTGGAAAGCTAAACAGTGTATTGATAAAATATATACATTAAACTGGAATATCACCTGCCTGAAAAATTTTAAGATATCTGCAAATTACATGCTTGCATTGGTTTATTAGCAAAATAAGCAAGCTGTCAATATTTTTATCTTTACAGCATATTAATTTTATCCCTTGTAAGTCTCATGAAAAATTAGCACATCTGGTGTGTTCCTTGTTGTCTTAGACAGAATATCTGACTAGAGACAACAGAGAACTTCGCAAGATTTTGCATTTTTCAAGTAGCTTGTATAATATTCTGCCATGACTTTTAGTGCCTTCTCCAAAAGCTCTTTTAAAAAGCTCAGAACGTTTTCAGAGCCCAGAAGTGGCGTGGAAAGCTAAGCCCCATTGTCAGAAATGTCTGGAGCATTCAGAGGCTGCTGGAAGACAGCCGTTCCTATTCACCTGAATAGCTCAGGCACATCTGCAATGCTCCTGTGCTCAATACCTTGTGCCAGACAAGAGTTTTATCTGTGTCAAATCCTAATTGCTCATTGCTTTATGAGTGTCATTGTAATTATTGCATTCAGACTGCATTTTAACCTCCACAGTGAATTGAGAGACATAGTTTCTGCAGAAAGCTGACTGTGGTTTGACAATATCTGTCAATTCTGATGCCCTGGCTGTGTGTTTCACATGTTTGGAAGAAAGACAACCAGATGAGAATCACTCAAGCCAACATTTCAGTCTCCTTCACTGGATCTACAGGCAATTAAAGTCCTGCTGTTGATTTGAATAACTTTCTGCTGAGAAATTGGGTAAGGCTGGGTCAGGGAGTGGCAAGACATTGGCAGAGGTGAGACAAAGCTTATTTTCAAGAAATGACTGCTTCTGAGAGCACCAGCCCAGACCACCAGCAGAGCCCACATGACAAGGACAGCTGCCAGGCACAAGGATGCGGCACTAAGCCTCTGGGATGAGGTCAGGCAGGGGCAGAGCATTCAGGTCCATTTCTTGTTTTCCAAAGGGCTGTTGGGATCGCTAAAGCTTTCCAGGCTGCAGTCAAAAAATTCATTTTGCTAATCCTACTGTCTTGCTCTCTAGCCCCATCATTCCTAAGGATTTTTCTGGTCAACGCCCATAGTCAAGGTATTTTTCTGTGGTGAAAGGATAGGAAGGGCATCACACTTACTCCAGAACCTGCAGTCTTCCCCACTCCGGAGTCCGCAGTCCAAGAAGGGAGCAGACACGGGGTCAGCACCTAGGAGTCCTTCTGCCAGTGAAGCATGTTCTGGGAGAAGAGGAGAGGGAAGTATTGCATAGATTCATCTTCAGCAGATTCATATGGGCTTTAAACAGCTCCTGCAAACAGGGTCAGGTTAAAACAGGTCCTAAAATCTACCTAAAAGAGACCAGAATTCCTCTCTGCTCTTATGTGGCCCAGGAGAAGAACCCAAAGTCTAAGGGATTTATCAAAGCCAGGGCTCATCAGGGTCTTTGTGACTTGGCCTGGCCTGTCAAGTTTGATATATGCTCTGTTCATGTTCCTACAGTTCTTAGTTCTTGGGCTGCCTGGAGTTTTCTTTTTATTTTATTTTTTTTCACTTGCTTATTACATGACCATTCTATTATGGAACTGATTGGTGAGTGAGGTGTTTCCAGGCACTGCTGCCCAGGGGTGTAAATTCTAAATTCTCAGTGCAGTTGTCATCTCCATTGCTGGCACAGCCTAACAGCAGAAAGCCAAGTGGCACAGGTCCCCCAAAGCCCTTCTGCTTTACACCTCTTGGCACAGACAGCTTTGCATTATCTCTTCCTGCCTCACCCTTTGATTTAGAATCTTGGGTGAGTATTTACACTCATTCAGAAAAAGCAGAGGGATGCATTTATTTGCTTTTTATCCAGAAGTGCACAGCCTCATCTCTCACTGAGACACTACCTTCTGTCTATTGCTTGTTCTGCATTCACGTTTCACCATCTGCCCACTGCTAACCTATGTCTAATCTGTGCATCATCACCACTCTCTCAGCTGAAAAATAGAAAAGGTTTGCTTGAATTCATTTAATTAGGAGCTGTACCATTCAGGGAGCTGTACCAAAAGTAACTTGATTTATGAGCTGGCAGTTTAAATAGCCCCTTAGCAGCGCTTAGCAACTGCTGCTGATGCAAGATGTCTCTGTTGGTTCAGGGCCATGCAGGTTTGCGGTGAGGCAGGTAGCTCCATTTCACGTGCAGCAGAGAGGCAGTTCTTGTCCGAGGAATAAATCTGAAACACAGTTTTACGGGAAAAGCCAGTTAAGAGATAGAGCAAAAATTTACTGTCAAATATCTGTCTGGAAAAACCCCCACCCCACATCCACAGTTCCATTATAATTTTCGCATTAAATGCCAAGCAAGGGTAGGGAAGTAAATATCTTTACTCTGTACACTTGGTACTCACTTTTCCCTGTTGATACACTGAATTATGGGACAGATTGAATATACTGTCCCTACTTCATTGCTTTAAACACAACTTAGTGAGCTGGTAGTTGTTTCTGGGACAGCCCCTGCAGTGTGCTTTAAGATGCAAGACAGGCAGGAACAACTTTTGCTCCTCATTGTCAGGTGGTGCTTACTCAGCACCATCCTTTGTCAGGATGAAAAACAAAAGGGACCCACGGATGTGACACAAGGAGCACAGGATCAAATTCCACTTTCACTCTGGTGATTCCCTGACCATGAAGTCAGCCAGGCTTGCATTTAATAAAATACATCAGGAAAAGTCAAGCATGGTAATCCCATGTTCCCAAGTGGGTTTACTAATATGGGAAAGGAATGGGCAGATATGGAAAGATATATTTTCATACCTGCAGAGGCTTGAGGCTGGGGCAGGAACCTTCTGTCACTGCCATCCCTCTAAGCAGGGGTGGGAAGAATCCAGCAAGAGAAAGCACATTGTAACAGTTCACTCAGGAACAAGACAAGAGTCCAAAAGCTCCAGCACAACTCCGGAAGGCCACAAGCCATTCTAAATGAATTAGAGGATTTTGAAAATTCTAAATAAAAAACCCCTCAAACTGCAATGATACATTGACACGCAAGATATAACCTGTCATGTCTGAAAGCAGAAAGACATATAAATTTGGGAATGGGAACTATTATCCTTGTAAAAGTGGAAATAATAGCACCCCTATGCCCACTGGGTAATAAAATACATTATGGAGCAAGGCACCAAGAGGCTGCAGTGACTTGGTTGATCAGGGAATGAAAGAAATGAATGAAAAGGTCACTAGGTATGAATAGAAACATCTGAGCACTCTGAGGGTTTTATAATTTGTTAACCGGAGATGCTGCAAGAATGGATACAAGAGAAAAGAGGGGCAGAGAAATAGAGAGCAGTAGGAGAAGGAAAACGTAGTGACTGAGTAATTCACATTACACATAAAAGTCTGGGGGCAGCGGAACGGGGTGTTGTGTCGCTTTAAACTCACACAAAAATAAGCATCAGTCCTTGTGCTCCTTGTAGCAGCAAACACATCTGAGGGAGCCAGGCCCATGTGACAGGGCCACGCACGTGTGCTGTGAGGAGGGAGATGCCATGTAGAGCACGGATAATTCATCTGATGTGGCATTTGCTCGGGTAACCACGCAATTCTCTGTGAGCAGCAAACTCAGGAACCGTGCAAAATCCAGAGTTCATCGCGCTCTTCTTCCCTGAGGATGAATCAACTTTCAGGGTTTGTTTTTTTTTTTAATGCAGTGTTTAGCTCTTTGATCCATTCATATTTCTCCCTCTCTTTTTTCAGCTGGACTCCCATTTATGAATTTGTGCTGTAAATGAATGCTCGCTGCAGTTCATTCATACATTCTGCATTCATGGGGAGGCAGAAAAGGCAGGCACATTTACGGATAACACAGATCCCACGGCGTGCCAGGGACAAAGACAGCCTGAAGGCTCTTAAGGAATGCAGAGAGAGCCTTTCAGAAAAGCTTCCTGGGTGGGGGCTGCCATCCCATAATTCATCAAGGACAGCATTTCAGGCAGAATCCACAGTTCCAGTCCAACCAGTGGTGCAATCTCAGTCCCTGGTTTGGGGCATGGAGTGGCTGTTCCCTGAGTGGGTACCTCTTGTCTCACGTGCTGGCTTTGCCTGTGCTCTCTCCACCTCTCACTCTGGGGTTCCCTGTGCTAGACACAGCTTTCCAGCTCTCCTTCCATGAGTAGCTGGGTTAGAGATTTATGATGAGTTGTGCTGGTTTTTTTCCCTATGGGCATTCTGTAATTCAATGAGCTTATGACTGAAAGCAAGACTAAAAAAATCTTCATTGTTGGCTGGACAAATGTAAGATAACGGCTCCTTTCCAATTGCTTTTCACATCATAGCATCCTCTTGCTTATGGTTTAAGTGCAGTCACAAAACACAGAGTGTGGCAGATTAACACCACACATGGATTTATGAAGTTTTCCTGACTTGAATGTCAGTTTGTTTCTTATTTAAATATATACATACAGAGGCCTCTGGAGCTTTTAAAGGATGTTATCTACGACCACACACATACAGAGATGTTTGAATTCAAGGCTTTTAAATGTTTGCTTACCAGGTGGTCTTGCTTTCTCTCTTTCAAGATACAAGGCACATGTACACACAAAATTGTCTCACATAATTTATAGTGAAGTTGGTTGTTTTAGGGAGGTTTTTTATATATATATATAAGGAATTAGTTCCCATGCTCACTCCTTCTGCAAAACAAAGGTGTGCACATGTCAAAGATTTCCAAGATGAATATCCTATAGGAAAACATTGTATCTGGGAAGCAGCAGGAAACAGAGCAGACCAGACATCTGTTTGATTTGCTTTTTTTATTTTTTTTTTTTTCCCCAGTGCAGCAGTTATGCTTTTGGCTACGTTGACTCTCAACACAAGAGCTCTGCATCTCTACAGCAATTCACTGAATTCTACCTTGCTATCAGGGAAGAGATGAAAAGAGTGGTATTCATAAAAACAGGGATCCAGTGTCAGATGGGTCTGGAGGAAGCTGTCCCTGTCCTTGGAAGTCGGCTGGAACTGGGTGATCTTTAAAGTCCCTTCCAACCCAAACCATTCCGTGGTTCCAAGTCGTACACATGAGCATGACACTGTGGGTCTACAGGATGTTCCCGCAGGATGTCTCTGGGAAATTTTCCCCAGAGATAATTTAGTGAAAAACCATGCTCAGGGGCATTGTTGTGGAGCAAACAATGGTCAGGGATCCCAGGGAGCTGTTCTGAACAGAGCTCTGTATAAAACCTTACACAAGGGGTGCATCACCATACAACCTGAATGCTGCCTGGCTGGGGAGTGTTTCACACACAGCAAAACGTGCTGGAATTCTACCTGCACTGAAGAAACTCCACAGACTTCTGCTCATTTTAGACCCTGTATGATCCAGGTACATTCAGAAGTGTTGCCCCTGCACTGCAGCAATTCCAAGCCCTGATGGTGATTATACCAGGACACACATTTTGTGAAATCCCAGGTGAAATCAAGTGGATCAGAGCTAGGCAAAGTCACATCTCTCTGTTCTCATCTGCAAGGGCAAAGCCATTATTTACAGAGGGCAGACAAAATTTAGTTTGAAAACATGAATAATTTGTGTGCCAGTAGGACTTCAGAATTTTGCAGCAACACTGATGAAATAAAAAAGCAATTTGGTTTTGCACAGGACAGACCCTCAAGCACAGATAGGCCTCTGTAGTAACAAAAACTTCCTGTCTCTAGAACTTGATTTTGTTTGCTCTCTTTTCTTAGCTACTGACTGGATGCCTTGACAACACAACAAACCTTTATTTCATTTTTAAGGTTTAGCATGTCATATAACAATAACCAGATCACTCCCTCTAATACACAGAAAAACAAAATTGCTTAGTAGAAAAATCCCGTTTCTGTTGTTTGGCACCAATTATTCACCATGTGAATTACTCTGGAAAGCCTTTAAGCTCAAAAACCAGAATATTCATCAGTATCTGTGAAATGATTCCACAGGTATCAATTAGGTGTCTTGAGGTACAAGTTGAACTAGCGATTTCCTCTCCCAGCGAGGCCCAGAAACTGTTTGTCCTGACATTCACGAAACACACCCTACACTTAAAACGGAATGAAAGACAGGAAAACAAGGCAGACAACATGAAACCAGGCTGTCGAGATCAGTGGGACAGGAGAGGAACAGCCTGCAGAATTAACCTGGATTGAAAACCTCAAGATTCCCACTAAATGGAGAGTAACTGTTTTAAACATGGAACCCAGCAGAAAGACACCCCTTTTGTACACACAGTCAAATAAGCAGAAGGTTATCTACTATCCATGCTATGGCTCTAGGGAAAAAAAATAAAAATAAAAACACCTCCTTTCTGGTATCTTTGAAAGAAAAGTAAAACAAACCCCAGCACCTAAGGCTCCACTTCAACAGATTTTTGCCAGCAGATCCTAGATTCTGTGGGGAACTCTCTAGAAGCAATTGATGTGTAGGGAAATGCATGAATGTAAAAGTCCCATCTGGGCAAAGTTTATTAAAGGAGTGTCATCCTAAGTTGCCCACACATTATTGCTGTACCCATTAATATTCTATTTGCAACATGCAGTATCAAATGATTCACAGATGTTTTAATAATTAGCTTACAAGCCTATAGAACAAACTCTGTTCCTATAAACTTGTAGGATATCCTGATAACCACTTTTAACTGTTTTATAAATGAAAGCTTAACAGCAACTCTGTTCTGTTAATTTTTACATGCTACTAATAAAACTACTAAAACTGTGATAGCTTTAGAAACCATGATTCCAAATAAAATGGAAGACTGAACTCCAGTGTTTGGGTTTCTATTTCCCAAATGCTAACAATGAATTTTTTCCCCATGTTGTCTGAAACAAGCAGATTTTTCCTGCCTTCAAACAAGGCAGTCTGAGGGCTCAGAGGGGAAGAGATGGATTAAATGTTGACTGAAACACTTAAAGGCCTTCAGGAAGAAACACAAGGTTGGACCTAAGGTTCCAAAAGCCTGTAACCAGTATACAATAAAATTGAAATATTTCAAAGTCTCCTACCTTTTGACAGATGTTGCAATCATGTTGTTTCATTTTTCTGTTTTCAACACTCACATACTTGTCCTTTCGACATTCCTCATATTAAGCTCATGCTTCTATCTGCTGTTTGCAGCAAGTTTCTAAGGCAACCACGGGGTTGGGCAAATAGTTTCACTTTGTGCAAGATAATAGGTAATTCAAAACATCTATTTTCTCAAAGCAAATTTCAGTCATCTACACATCAAACACTATAGCTGATTAAGAGTCCAAGAAAAACCAATCAATGTGGCCACAGTTAGACAATAACAACTCAATCCCAAAGTGCTGGAGTTCCCATTAACTTCCAGGGTCAGGACTGAAATTCAGGGGCATGTAAAGCACAGCCTGCTGCCAAACATCCACCCACTGCAGTCATGGGGTGAGGAAAAGGCTGATGAACTGCGGGGTTTATTGCTCGACAATACACAGATCACGTAGATGAAATTCACTTCAGTCCAAAGAGTCCTTCCAGCACTTACTGATGCCTTAAGATTCAGCTTTTATATTTTTCAGACCCTGTACAACTTTAGTGTGTAACTCTCAAACTCCACATGGGCTGTGAGCTCCTGTTCTCCCATCCTGCTCAGACAAAACAAATCCTCTCCAGGCCTGGACTCAAGGACACCTCATTGTTCCAAGCCCCAAAATATGGAAACTAAAGCTCTAAAAGGGGGGACAGACTTGGGGTAAATTACATCATCACCTGAAATTGTAATTAGAGAATTAACCCTGATATGTAAATTGATCAAAACTTATAAAAGTATAAAAAACTTGTGACCCGGGGTCCATCTTGGGTGTAGCCTCTCCCAGAGAGGGCTTTGATTGCCTGAGGTGTCCCTATTGAAGGCCCTGCAATAAATCCCCATTTTATTCTCTTAATCTTGTCTGGCCTCTGTTCTAGGGAGCCTTTGATAAGGCATCAGCACAATGAGGGTACCTCCCCAGCGTGCAGAAGGGATCTGCCTGCTGTGCCTCTGCATGCAGGGACAGAGAGGAAATCACCCTGATAAAACTCTGCACACTTATTTGCTGTGAGAAGAGCAGCCCTACTTCAAAATTTCCAGTTATTCCACAGTTGCCAAAAGGGCAGAAAGCAGAATTAGATTAAGGGTATCAAGACCTTAGAAGTAAGACCTTTAAGGGTTTATGGATTTGGGGCTCTGCAGAGAGACCTGAAATGAGCAACACAGCTGGGACAAGCTCAGGAGGCTGAAATCAGGAATGTGCTCCCAGGGCTAGGGCAGCACCCTCTCCTCATGCAGCACCTTGAGGACTGCAAAGGGTGCTGATGGCACCATCCAGCCCAGAGCACCTACCAGAGATCCCAGGGCTGGAACCCATCCACAGGGTTGGGATTTATAGTCCTAACCAAGCTTTTTATTTACCCCTTCCACTGCTGCCCAAAGCTCAGTGAACACATTGCTTTTTGCTATGGCTTGTGCACTGGGTAATGTCCCCAGCCAGCATTGCTGCCCTGAGCTCCTGTGCATGAGATTTTGTGAAGAAAAGGGATAGTTTATTTAAAAACAAAAAAAAAATGGTTTCAATTGATTGACATGTTTTGCTTGGACAAAGGGGATGTTTTTTGCTCTGCCTCACACCCTGTAGGCCCAGGTACTCACCCAGCAGAACTGGAACAGAACAGCCTCAGCCAGTGCCCCTTTAGGGCTCTGCACATGCCCTTGGGCAGCCCAGGACTCGATCCTGCAAGCACCTCACCGGCCAAACAAGACCCCCCTGGAATTGGCTTACATCCCAGACTAAGAAGGATCAGGCCCGTGACATTTTCTTCCATTTCAGCATTTCCCTGCCTTCTGTGTACTCAGGTGTTACCAATTTCTAACTCAGCTGGTGACTATGCTTAAAGCTAAAACAGTGATCCCAGAAATACCCGAGAAATAGGATAACAGCAGCTTTGCAAGCCAGTTGCAACAATGTAAGTAAATCCTGTGTACCCCATAAAAGATACTATTGTCCCTGAACTCCAGTAGTCTGAAATCAAAATACGCTGTGCCCCAGGTGTTTGCAGAGCCAAGAAAGGTCACTGAGCTCACCAGCAATAACACTGAGGGACCAGCCAGCACAGATCTCACCACTGATGTTTGTCCCTCTCACAGGGAAGCCCATAATCTGTTGAAAACTCTTGTCCATCATGTGGCAAAGACATCCTACTGTCTCCTCCTCCACAAAGAGGCACCAAGGGTGCAACCTGGCTCTTCTTTTACTGAATGTCACAGTGCTTGGAAGTCCAAGAGCAGAGGCAGGTTCTGGGTTTTGGAAGAAACTCCTCAAACCATCACCATTTACCACAAGGTAAATGTTCCTCCTTCAGTAAGAAGCACAGGCCCCATAGGTCCCTCTGATTCAGGGGAACCTGGCACAGTGAAGTACGGATGGGAGGTGCAATAATCTGGGTGGATTATCTGATCCAGCAGCACAAATGGCTTAGTCCCACAGAGATGCTCCAAATATCATTCCACACATCTGGCATCAGCCCTTCACAGCAGGACACCAAGAACATCATCCAAGTCTGATGGGGGGAGTTTCACAAGCCACTAAGAACACTCAGCTCCCAAAATATTTGGACAGTGTCCAGTGAGAGAAGACATCGTTTCAGAGGCCGCACAGCAGGACTTGCTGAGGAACTGCACTTCAGCTGTGTTACACAAAACACCACAGAAGTACCCCAGAGCTTCAACAGCACACAAGCTTTCCAGCTGGTGCCCCATCATGTTCTGGAAGACATTCTGGTCACAAAAGCCAGCTCCATTTCGGACATCAGCAGCATTGAGGTGTCACATTCAGTGGCATGGTTTAGTGCCACAAGGATCACCAGGTTGTGCTTGTACCATTGTATCAACAGGAGAGTGTGGAAGAGACTAAGTCCGAGCTCTATGGCTATTTACAAATCCTGAAGTATGAAAAGCAGATGGATTAATAAGAAAAGCCCAGATTGTCACAGTCACAGCTGACAGCACTACTTTAGATAATGGTTGTAATGGGAATAAACCATTGCTAGCTGATTTTCTTTTGGTTCCCATTGTGCGATTCCCTCATACCACAGAACAGACATTAGTTTATTGTAGATTCCTGAGGACATTTCTAAGCCATGGGCTCAGCAGGGTAGTTCCTTTTACTGAGGTCTGAACGAATTCTTACCGACTCTTAGAGAGTCAAGGTGTGAGCGTGCATTATTCCCTCCCGACAGACTGGTTTTCTTTCAGGAAGATACCTGGTGAAGGAACACAGAAGGAGCTGTAACAGGAAACAGAATTGTCTTCTCACCCTCTGCAGCATCTGAGACACAAGCAGGTGAGAACACAAATTCATCTGATTTAGTTCCACATCATAATATGCCACTAACCACCTGCTCTGTAGACACAGATAGACACTTCTGTTATAATCATTTTGCTCTCTGCTAAGTCTTAGCTGTGTCACTGTAAAATAATGCATTTCCTGCGATCTCACAGTTAAAAAGCAGCCCTGAGGAAATGTGACAGGAAACCGCCCCTTTACCTGCATCTTCAGTCAGATATACACATGTATAAATTTACATATATATGTGCACACATGTATACAGATAATCTCCTCCTGCAGAATCTCCCTCTGAAATGAAGCAAACCAGCCAGTTTTGAGGATAACAACGTTAAAAAGCAGAGAGAAAGGAACCAGACTCCTCCAGAGCATGGAGAAAGTGGGTAGTTGGGTACAAATACTACATCATCTTCCCATGTGAAGGAGAACAGGTCATGTTTCCAAATCACTTCTGGCATGGGCTTCTCATACATCCCACATTAACATGCTGCCTTTGGAAAGGGAGCAGGAAGAAGAGGAAGGAAGGATGAGCAGCCATTCCTCTCTTGGGAAGTGAGAGGTAAAACACTTTATCATATAATACAATATCCCCCTGGGGGCCAGCACCTGCCAGCACCGAGGCAACACTCTGAGCACTGCCCTCCCTCCCGTTATTCAGCGAGGGAAGCATCTTACCCAGTAGGCTGGTAAGGCCTCTGTTCCTCCATCTTCAACCTTCTCACTGTACAACCCTTCCCCTCTAACCCCAGGTGTCATCAGGGGACTGGTTTAGGTGACAAAACTCAGGTGTCAGGAAATTCCAGACATCGTAGCACGACCCACCTGGGTTTCAGCCACTGTCACGAAGGAGTCGTGAGACCACTTCGTTTCAGCCACTGTCACGAAGAGTCTCCCACAGGATCTGCACCACTTTTATGCAAATACCCTGCAGCTTAGAAAATGCCAATACTTGAGTAGGTGGATGCTCCCCAGATGAGTGCTATAGCCACAGCTGGAGTTGTTATTCAGTGTAGCTTTTTCTACAAATATTTACCTTTTCTCTAGACGCTGTAGCAACATGTGACCCTGTCCTTGGAGCAGAGAATGAATGTACAAACTTCTCACTGTCCTCGAGGGTGGTGCATAATGAACGTAGTGACTTGGTTGGTATCTCACTCTCTGTACCCCTGCTTCTCTGAAGTACTCGTAATTAAAAACAAAACAAAACAAAACCAAAGAAAAAACCCAAAACCAACCAAAAAAACTCCATAAGAAGTTTGAAGATGAAATTAAGAGCAGCAGAGGAGAGACTCTCCAGCTTGTCAGGAGTGCTGGGGTCAAAAATAAAGGTCGCCAATCCTGAACACAAACACAGGGAGACAAATGCACTCCAAAGGAGGCCAATATTCAGAATATCATAGTACAACACTACTGCAGCAGGGGTTTCTGCACACCTACACTAATTTCTATGTGAAAAATTGTTTTTCTTGAAAAGCCACTTTTGTGCATCCGAAGAATGGAATTATTGGCACGTCCTGTTAGAATGAAACAGAGGTACCATTGTCATGGAGCTGCTTTAAAAAAAAAACAAAACCTCCTAGACTGAAAGAAAAACAACTGGAGTCACAGTTGGATCAAGAGCAACCCAAGCCCTTGGGTTTGCATCCACTATGGCTGGAGGTGAATTGAAATAAACTTCCCATTCCACAGAGCTCTGGCAATCTCCTGGGAACTATACTCGCCTCCAACGCTATACATAAATAAATAAAAAAAGCAGCAAGCCCAGACCTCCCACACCATCCCATGTGACACAATAGCCCACACTTGGGTGGCCCAATTTGTAAACCAGCCTTATTTTTATGACAGTAGAAAACACTAAATCATGCTCCTGAAAGCTGGATATAGTTCCCAAAAAGATAGGAAAAAGAAACAGAATGTGAGCAAGAGTGAAAGCAAGTGAAGTACTCAAGAAGGAAGGAGCTGAATGAAAGGAGACATTTAAATTTAAACTTGCTTTGGGCAAATGGGGCATATGCCACTGCATTTTGATTCTTTTTGGCACTTTCCCCTTCTATTTTTTGAAACATCCAAGCCTACAATAATATTGGCTGGGACATTTCCCTGCTCCCCACTAGAGAATCTCAATTACTGCAAATTTGCAAGTGTCAAACACCTGGCATATTCTGGAAAAGGAAGAGAGAATTCCATCAGAGCCCTTCCCTCTCCTGCTGACACACACATTCCAGAAAAATGCCTGGGGCTGAGGGGAGGAGCCACAGGCTGCAGTATCCCACTCAGGGATCATCCTCACGCTCAGGCTGCAGGAAGTGCTCCCACATTTCATCATCACCATGGTCTGAACAAGGGCTTGGAGCTGTCCCTGCAATAACCCACACCTGCAACAGGACAGCACAGAACCAGAACATCCCCAAGACAGGGGAGAGCAAACATTCACACCTGCAACAGAACAGGACTGAAATGTGAAATTTAAAAATTTGATAAAA
>VYZT01054238.1:0-18042 GCA_013400735.1 Pomatostomus ruficeps
AGAAGACCAGCTGGAGAGGATCACTGGGATCCACAGATGGTGATAATTTCTTTATTCTGCCTTTGTCACTCTCTTTCTGTCCCCCCACCTCTTTTCTATTTCTTTCTCTTCTCTCTCTCGCTCTCATATTTACTATCAAATAAACCCCATACTATTGATTTAGGCATATGGTCTAGTTTGTACCTTAATTCAGGCAGAGGCTTTTCTAACAACTTTAAAACTAGACTGTAATACCCTGGCACTTCATTACTTCTCCCAGTCAGATGTTTCTGTAACCACAGTTGAATTGTCAAAGTTACTCCAAAACAGATCACTTCTGTTTAAAGGTGAGAACAGCTAAGGCTGCTGAATATACAGCTGTGCCCTGAGCTTTACTCACCTGCCACTGGATACCACAGGTTCATGGAAAAGAATCATAGAACTGTTTATTTGGAAAAGATCTCCAGCACCACTGAGTCTAACATCTGACTGGTCTCCACCTTGTCAACTAGACCAGAACACTGAGTGCCACATCCAGGTGTTTCTTGAACACCTCCAGGGATGGTCACTCCATAACCTCTCTGGGCAATTCATTCCAATGTTTAACCATCCTTTCCATGAAAAATTTTCCTGATGTCCAGCCTGAACATCCCCTGGAATAGTTATGTCCACTCATCCTGTCACTTGTTACCTGGGAGAATAGCCTAAGCCCCACCTGGCTGCAACCTCTTTTCAGATTGTTGTGGAGAGTGATAAGGTCTTACCTGGGCCTCCCTTTATCCAGGCTAAACAACCCCAACTCCCTCTGCTACTTCTCATAAGACTTGCAAAACCAAAGGATTTTGTTTGTGCAACATCACCCATATGTTCTCAAGATCAGTCCTTAAAGAAAACCATTCTAAAACGAGGGGTTCAGCAGCTGCAAATCTGAAGAGGTAGAAGGAAACACAGACTTCTTCATCCAAAAGCAGCACCTCGGTGCAGAAAGGTATTAGAATCATAGAATGGTTTGGGTTGGAGGAGACCTTAAAGATCATCTAGTTCCAAAATTTTTAATTCTTCAAGCCAGTGGAAAAAAACCCCAAGAAATAAAACACAAAGAAAGACATGACTGTTAGTTCTGTTCCTTTATTTTACACAGAATTTGCATTGGATGGAACTCTTCAGCATGACTCAGAGCTCCCTTTGGTCAATGCCGCAATTTGCAGTAAAGCTCCATTTCCGTCCTTTCCTTGCTTCCCCTTCCCATACATTTCCAGAAGCATGACAGATTCAGCAATGCCCGCACAAATTGAACACATACAGAATATTTCCTGTGTCTTAAGTTGCCCATCAATTGTGGTAGCAGAAGTAGTAAGTTTAGCTAGTTCTAGAGCAGTGAACAAAAAGGAATCCATGGGATCTGGGTAGCTTCACAAATGAATGGCACATGAAGAACAGGATCAGAAGTTTACATCTCTATATTTTTCCTAGTTACCTTTTTAGATAAGTTATATCTATTTACTCTATTTTTAAAAGGTTTGCTTTCTAGTGCTTTTTGAAAAAAATCCTAACAGCCAAGATGCTTATTCAGTGACATGGTTTCTGATAAAGAAAACTAACAATTGGAAAAAATCCAAAACAAATATTTGCTTTTTGACCCAAGCCTAAAATGAATGTTCTTATATGAATCCAGTTTTTTATAAAAGCATACACAAACAAAAAAGTACATTGTTCCAGGAGACTAATCATGTGGAATGCTAACAAGTAGCAGTAAACCTTAAAAAAAAGGAAGCATAAAAATATATTTTAAAGATCTTTTCAGAGAAATGTTATGAGGTTAGAAGCATCAGCTCATATACAAACCATCCATTTTCTGGCACTTTTATCACAGAGTTTCTGATTTATTGTTGAGGTTTTGTAACCTGATATGTCAAATGCATTTTGACTCTGACAAATGCAAAGATAATGCTAAATATATTCTTTCAAAAATCAATGTATTCAAACATCATAAACAGCTTTTGTAGATCTGCAAAGGATATTAATGAGAGCTACATGGAGAGATTAAAGGATTTTTTTTTTTGTGGAGGGTTTTTTAGGTTTCTCTTTACTTCAATAACTGGAGATCAGATTCACACTCAGCCTAAACTGGCACGGTACCACTTACTCCAGCAAAGATAAGCACATTTATTTATGCTTCTTGAGACTCTGGACAGTTACTGTTTATACATCAATTTCCAGGGACAGGATTTTATTTCCTTCCCATTCCTCTGATGCACAACATTGTGATGCTTATATAAGATGCCTGGAGTGTGCTCTCTTATGAAGAGGATCTTTTCTCCTGCTTTATTAATCTCAGGAATGTGTACCTGGAGAGAAGAAATGTTTTCCTTCAGTCACAGATACATAAGTCTTTGAAATTTAGTCTTTGGAGAGAACCCTTTTTGTATCCTGCAGAGTCATACTGTGAGTAACAAAGTCCATAAATAAAAGAGTGCCACAGGGCTCACAGGTTATCTGTTTAACAATGACAGCTTTGTTCTTCTTGCTAATTTAACACATTTCAGTATGCTAAGATTCTGTGATTTAATCATTCTTAACAATAGATTAAAATGATTCCCACTGAGATTTGAGAAGCAAGAGCAACCAGAACACAAGCCTAAATCAATGTGTGCCCCACAAGCGGGCTGAAAATTAGAAAAGGTTGGATCTTTTATTTTATTGCATGAAAATTAAATTAAAAGTGGTAGGAAGTCTCTAACTTCTACTCATTTTTCCAGAATATATTTGCAAAATTAAAGTCTATTGACAGCAATGAGAATTTAGGCATTAAGTTAGATTAGATTATCCCTTATGGAAATTTTAAAATGAAAGAAAAATAAATCCTTGGATTTATTTTAACTGACTAAGATGAGGTTCTTCATTACTTTTATTTAATGTTTTGGCTTTACTGCTTGCTTCAGTTATATGATTATTAGGTTAATTTATCAATGAAATTAAATAATTGTAGAAAAAAATCTGAATTCACTGTATAACCCTTCATCAACTTGTAAAATCTAATTTGAAAATATGTTTTTACTCCTAACTAAAACATATAGAAGGTGCTAAGAATTTATTTAATCATTTTACTAAAGAACTCTTTTAATAGCTTTAAACACATTGCTGATTCAATCCCCAAAACATAGTTTTCCATGGAAACAGGTTAGAGAAAGGAACACCTGTTGGAGGGCTGTGATCACTCACAGCTGACAGATGAAACAGAGAAGTTCTAAACCAGTGCAGGAGTGATTGCCAATCATTCAGCAGGTCAAGACAAGCAGAACTAAAAGCTCTGTAAGGCAGGAGGGAAATCTGTCAGTGCTCCTGCTTTCTCTATGAGATTTATTTAGCAGACCCCTGTTTGGCACTTGCTTTCTGGAGCAGCATTCATTCCTGGAGGGTGACTGCAGCCTCTTGTCAGTCCTTGGATCCCCTATCAAAGACGTGAATGAGTGGCTATTGCTGTGGGCAAAAGAAAAGCTACAGAATAATAAACATCAGTCAAATATTTGGTCAAAGGATGGTTCTCCCTCCTGCTGTTGCTGTTCCTGACACAGGGATGGGGAGGTTCTGCAGCCCAACACAAGGAATTCAGTGAATTGGGTAAGTACCAACTTTGACATTTTGGAGGTGTGAAATAGGCTCAAACCCAATGCAAATTATTCTAACGTATTTACAAATGTTTTTTAAATACCAAAAAAAAGAGTTATTTTACTTTTAAAACTTAAATTTACATTGAATGCATATAGGTGCATAATCTTTTTATCTCTTCAAAACCAAATTGCTGCACTTACAGATCTAGGGATATGAACTGGAGAGGGAGGGAAAGCAGTGGGCAGGTAACTGTGGGGGTGGTTCATTTCTGCTGACACTATTGTTAGTAGGACATAAATTGTGAAAAATTGGACCTGACACTATTGATGAAATAGGAAATATGATAAAATATTCCAATATCTCTTTCATTTATTTCTTGGATTCATGGACTTTACAGGGCAGAGGGGGACAATTATAATCACATCATCTGCCTGCTTCTATTACATAGGTCATACAACTTTCTTGATTTAACTTCTGTGGATGAACTGAATATAAATTGTTCTAACATTTTAAAATGTGAATTATTCTTAAACAGAATATGTCTATCTACAACTTCCATGTGCCGTAATTCATTATAAAGCTTCCTGCTATAATTGAGAATCCTCTCAATAATTTTTATTATATGATTGCCTATCAACTGTAATCAAATCACACTTAATGAGTGGGGAAATCAATGTGGAGTTTGTGAATTCTGTTTTTGGCTATGGAATCTTTACCTATCAAAAATTTCACCTCACTATCGGGCTTTTCTACTTCTCTCTACAAACTTTGCTCCTCAGTTTTGAGGAGAAATTCTGAGATGAAATGCCACAGATTTAAAACTAACAAATTAGGAAAACATTTTAAAGTGGAAGCAAACTAACAGAGCAGAAAGTAAAAACAATCTATCTTACACAAAATGTCAAATTAACAAGAGATCTACTAGTGTAAGGTGCCTAGTGATCTCATCACTCAGTCAGTTTTAAGAAGTAATCCTTTACATATTGAATTCTCACTGTGGAGGTGTCCCATTCCCACAACCTCCTTGACAGGACCACGTGGCTGAATATCACAAAATTGTCTCATTGTTTAGTTAACACCAGGGAAAAGCCACCAAGGATTGCCCAGAAACAAGAGCTAATGGGTGACCAGATTGTTCCCAATTGTCTGGGACAATCCAGAGAACCAGGACCAACATGAAGGGATGTGCAGGGATGACCCAGGGCAGAGTAGCAGCAGCAGCACACAAGAGCATTCGGTTTGTTCAGTAAACTTCTGTGGGACATCAGATCCCTAAAGAGCCCCGTGGGAATGCCACAGTTCCATTGGATCCCAGAATAGTCTGCTTGGCCAAACAGTGGGAAAGAGGAGAAAAGCAAGAACTCTCATCCTTGTGAGAGGCAATATGTGCATGTGAGTGTTTGGCTTTGTGTTTGGGAATTTCTGCACCCACAACATCAGTGAACCTTTTAACTGCTCTGTGATCCTGCAATAACTGCATTGCCCTTGAATGGTTTTGATAGAGGGTATTAAAGGTTGGGTGCATCAAAAGCTTAAGGGCATATCCAGAGCTTGCATTTCCCTCCCTGCAACACCCCCAAATACTCCCAAATATGAGCAAGAAGAGGTACAACTCTGCTGCACTATATAAATTAGAAGGGAATGAGTAGAATGACACAAAGGACATGAACGACCAGGCAGCACATTTAAGAGACATCCAATGTTCCAAAGAGGTTTCAGGTGCACTGCACCACTCCTTGTGAATTCTGACAAAGGAGAGAGAAAAAGCCAAAAAAACCCCTCCTGACTTTTAAGGTTTTTTCCCAAGAACTGACACTTTGTGTAGTAACTAAAGCAAAATTACTCTGCCCAAAACCTCTGCAAGCCTGTTGGCAACATGTTTTGGTTATTTCAAAGCCAGGTAAACAACATGTGTGGATTAGAGGGAAAAGTAAAGCTAAGGTTGTCAGAAGTGATTCTGGAACTAAGGCATCTCATAGCTGAGCTGCCACATCTGGAAAGGGACACCAGTGCCTGTACCAGGCAGTTTACTAGGACAGAGAATTGGAGGGACTTCCCATCACAAAGCAAGGAAAGCTTGAGAGCACAATAGCTTACTCTGCTGAACATCCAGCTGTGAACACTAGGGGTACTACAGACACAATTTCCATTGCTAAATTCATAATTTGAGCTTCTTGAATCCTTCACAGTCCTTTAATAAATCCTCTCCAATTTATCAGTGCAATTTTTGAACTCTGGATTTCAGAACAAAAGCAGCAGCCTCCTAAGGAGAAGTAGCACAATTCATTTCTAGTCAGTATTCTCATGTTTTTGTCTCACATTCACCTTTTTAATGTGGGATTGTATTGAATGTTCATGCTTGGTGTGACTTCTTGCACCTTTTTAAAAGCATCTCCTTGTCAAGACATTTGTAGCTGCAAAATGTGGCTTCTATTCACACTTCACTAGGCCAAAATGTGACTCAGCTGAGTTGCAAATTGTATATTTATACTACACTTACAAAACCACCTACATATCCCTGCTGAATACTACCTTTTTTTTGACATTCCTTTATGTGTATGTGCATTTGCTATAAATTCAATCAATAACAGTTTTGTTTTCCTCCAAGTCATTGATAACAATATTAAATAGCAGAAGGTCAAGATCTGTTTCTTAAAGACCTCAAAAATATCAGTAAGAAAGGCAGTGTTTAATCAGTATGAACTCTTCTATTGATTTTGTATCACCTGGCTTCTTAATCAAAATATCATCCCGTAGCCAACCAAAACAGTTTACAAAAAGGAAGTGGTAAATTGCACTATTGCTGCTACCAATGACGCTTCCATTTAAAAGAAAATTTAATATCCATGTAGAACTCATGAACCTAGGCTGCCTAGTATTGTTATCCATGTTGCATTATTTTGATCATTACAAATATTCTTACAATATTTATTGCAAAAATGCCAAATGAGCTGGCTGCTGAGCATTCAGGAGTTCACGTACAAGGCTCAGCATGGCAATGATGTTCAATAATCATTAGCACTTTCAGGCGAACAGCAGAAGACGTCAGTCTGTCACCTGATAGTCACTCAGGTGTACATAAGTTACATGTTAAGTGCTTAACACAGGAAAAATTATCAAGCTGAACTCAGGGCGGGGCACGGGGAGAAAGGAAGATAATAAAACTATTACAGTTAATAACTGTAACCAATTTTTATGCATCTGCTAACTATGAGAAGGAACAAAACATAGAGAAGGTTCAAGAGGTATCTTTGTATGTAAAAAATGCCTGAAGAGAGGGTGTGAAAAGAAGTCACCCAGGCTTTCTTTAGTGCTGCTCAGTGTCAAGATGAGGCAATGGGCACCAACTGAAACACAGGATGTTCTCTCTAAACATCAGGAAACTTTTACTCTGCAGATGACTGAGCACAGACATGACTGGTTCAAAGAGGTTATTGAGTCTCTCCCCTTAGAGAAACCAAAAAATTCTCTGTACACTGTGTGGTGGGTTACTGGCTTCTGTTGGTCCTGCTTGAGCAGTGGGCTTGGACCTCCAGATGTCCCTTTCAATCTCAAGCATTCTGTAATTTTGAGACATACCTTATAGGAGACACAGCTGTTCGTCTCAGCGATCAATTTTATCTCTCTTGCATCCTGGGAAAATGCCATCACTTCAAGGATTACATATTGTTTAAAACTTGGATCATGACGACATAAATTCTGAAGCAAAATTAAATACTCCTTAGCAGAATTTATCCAGCCAAACCAAAAGTCCCCCAGAGAGCACACTGAATTTCCCAGTGGAGGGGAATGATACTTTGTACTACAGCAACCTTGGCACGGTCAGATTTCTTTTTCCCAGATGCCTCAAGGTGTATTTTCTTCCCTCTGCTAAGGTCAATTCTCATCTAACCAAGTTTCTACTTGGTAAACCAACCTATTTCATCTATTGCATTTCAAACAAAATCACTTATTTAGTAAAATTGTTCACATATTTTTTTATGCCTGAGGTGTTTTCCATTGCTCAGCACTGTTTATAATTGGTGGGCAATTGATTAAATTGGAACCATTTAAGAAACATTCTTAAAAAGTATGATGTCAGAAGGAAAAAAATATGAAAAGGAAGAGATTATATATGTTAATTCATAAATATTTCTATAACAAGGGCCATATAAGGATATGAAGCAAAGGAAGAGGAACGAGAAAAATGTGCTGGGAAAGAATAAGACCTGTCTCACAGTAATTTAGAAAGGTAGATAATGTGACACATTAAGCCTATCAGCTTTTGAATGACTGCATGATTATAGCACAGTCTAATGCTAATTTCTGTATGTGTGAATCAAAATGAAAATTAATTTCTTTACAAATTAGAACTGCTGAAATTAGCAACCACAGTATAGGAAATGTCAAGAAAAATGCAAATTACCAGATTATGGACCTCAATAGGATGAATTTTTTTTTAATTTGAAATGTGTTCATTTGTATCTGATAATATCATTTTACTTGAGCAAAATTAAAAATCTAAACCTACCATATGTTATACCCAATATGTATATATATAAATTTGTTCGTATGGGGAATGATCAAGGAAATCATGTCCATCATTTCTTTAAATTATATTCCTCAAAACTGAAAATACATTTTAGTACTTTGTATATGTTACTGAGACAAAACTCAGCTTAATGCAGTTCATGAAAGTGAGGAAACTCCACCTTTCACAAGGAAATGTAATCTAAAGCTGTGAATTGCCTTTAAGAGAGTACCAAGACTCATACCTGTACTTATTCAGGAAAGGAGGGAGAGCAGCGTGCAAGCTTCAGACACATCCCTTGAGGAATTAACTGAAGTAACGTGATGTTGGCTGTTCATTTTCTGTCCTTTCAGGTAGAACATTCCTCACAGACGCTATATAGATCACAGGCCCAGTTATCTTACAAGTTAACTAGAGAGCAGCATCCCTGGAGGTTCTAGTCCAGTGTTCACCTTGGTGAGATTGGGAAGCTGTCTGCTATAGCAGGAGAATCCCAGAATGACAAAATCGTTTAAGTTGGAAAAGATCTCTGAGATCATTGTGTCCAACCTTTTGCCAACCATGCCTTGTCAACCAGACTGAGGCACTGAGTGCCACCTCCAGTTGTTTCTTGAACACCTCCGGGGATGGTGACTTCACCACCTCCCTGGACAGTCCGTTCCAATGCTTAGCAACCCTTTCCGGGAAGAAATTCTTTCTGATACCTAACCTGAACCTCCTCTGGCACAGATTGAAGCCTGTCACTGGTTACCTTGGAGCAGTGCCCGACCCCCACCTGGCTATACCGAGTTGTAGAGAGTGATAACATCTTCCCTGAGCCTCCTTTTCTCCAAGCTAAACACCCCCAGCTTCCTCAGCTGCTCCTCACAGGATTTACCTTCTAGACCCTTCCCCAGCTCTGCTGCCATTCTCTGGACACATCAGAGCAGGGAGGCCAGAAATGGTGTAAAGCAAGTTTGCAAACCATTCTGGTTCAAAGCTGAATACTGCAAGCTGCTTAAGCTGTGATACTCATATCTAAAGGACTGCTTGTCACTCATATTTCATTTCGTAAACTTTGTTTTCATTTCAGTGCTGAAATTCTAAAATTGTGTTTAGGATGAGCACTACCATTCAGCAGCTGCAAGCTGTTAACATATGATCTCTTCCTGCTGTCAAAGCAGCAATCCTACAGAAGTGCTTACAAAATGCATAGACCAAATCATTTAAACAAAATATTCAATACATTCTCCAAACATTAGGGGGAAAATATATTCAAGAAATGGTAAGATTACTTCTATATATATTTTATTGCTAAAAATATTCCCCAAAGCAGATTTGTAAATTGCTCACAAGTAGTTCTTTGAAAATATCCATTGCTACAGGCATTGGTTAATTTTGATCAAATATCTCTTCAGTTACGCAGCAGGAGAATATGGAAAAAATTGTGCCAGACTTCTCAGACGTATATATTGAAAAGGAGAAATTGTGCAATGGGCACAACTTGTGATGCAGGCAATTCTGATTAAATATAGGAATTTTTACACAGAGAGTAGCTCAACACTGAACCTTGAGTAAGATGTGCAGTGACACTGGCTGGTAATGTCAGTAGGAAATACCCAGCTAAGTTACCTAGGAGCAATGAAATAACTGGAAATGACAGAAGAGAGTGAAGCAATGTAACTGTAACATGAGAAAAATGGTAAGGAAGGAGAAGATACTCTGAATGATGGGGTTGCAGAAGGAAGTATCATCAAAGAAAGAGAAAATAAAAGCAAAAGTCAAACAAGAAGATGAAAGATACAAATTAAAAGGAAATTTTAGACAGCTGCAATCAAATAAAAATATAACAAATTAAGGTAATTAATGACACAGCTAACTGATTAGGATAGGAATTAGAATTAATCAAAACTACAGAAATGTTCTAAAGATGAGACCTCAGATCAAATAGGATGTGGCCTGGTGACCACTGAAATTATAGGTATATTGACTGTGTCTTTAGGATGGAGCAGAGAAGTCTGCAGTGCACAAATCCAGTCCTTTGCTCTGACTGAGATCTTGCTGCTACATGACTGCTTGCAGGCTGCTCTTAACTAAAGCTGATGTTATACACTGCTCTGTTTATTTTTAATTTTACTTAACATTAGGTAAACAGTGAAAATATCAATTACATATCCCATTTAAATGGTGTTATCAAGCTGAAAGAAAAGCTGAAGTATGAAGGTTTTCTATGGCTCTTATATGTGACAATAAATGCATCTGCCTGATTTAAGAAAAGAAGAATGTTTCCAAGTCTCCATTTGCAAGTCCTTTTCAATAAAATTCTCTGCAAGGCCCAAAGTCTTGCCTTACTACTGTCAATGGAATTCTTGAAATTTTGTTTCAATGAGTAAAAGCCAAGTCCCTGTTTTGCAAAATGAGCTATCTGTAACATTATTTCAAAAGATCCTTACATTTGGGCAAATGTGGAGTGCTGCAGAATTTGCATCAGTTATTGTGCAGACTTAGGCATGCTAGAAAATTACACTGCCACTCTTCTTGTTATGTCCTAAGTGATTTACTGTCAATACTACTCAGAAATAACCAGTAATAGTTCTCACACTGTAATTTAACTGTAAACAAAGCTAACTAAATATTTACATAGTTGATCTAGTTTGTTTCCACATATTTTTTTTAGCTAAGACACCATTCCACTGTGTTAAATATCTACTTCTACATAAAATATTATTGGATTTTCTTTTTTTTTTCTTTTTTTATGAATTCCATATGTCATGCTTCTGACAAGGTGCAACTGTTTTTCATTTCTGTAGTGAAAAAAACAAATAGACCTGTGGAAAACAGCTCAAGTATTCTGAGAATTTCTTGAAGCAAATTTTCTATTAGAATATGTTGATTCACAAGAATTTTATTCTGTTCAAGTTCTCCAATATCTTTCACATTTCTTTTATTTTCTATAAAAAGGTGATTGGAATTGGAATAGAGGTGATTCAAGTTTCATTTCCTCTATCACAAAGTCCCTACTGTAGCTGCTGAAAGCCTCAGCAATGTAAAGGAATTCATAGGGTACCCATATGTCCTTATCCTTGTAACCAGTTGCTGTGTATTGTATGGTGAAGAGCTTTTCTCCCTACTTCGTTTCTTGGGTTTTACTGATGCATAAAGCCACATGTTCACCAAAATACATTGTTCTTCTATGCAGATCTTGACCTTACAACCCTAAATCAACAGCTACTCAGCTTCTGCAGTCACCCTAGGCCCAGAACTGTTTTTTGTTCTGCTCATACATGAAAACTGTTTTTTAATGAATCACTCATCCTTTCTTAGCTGTATCTGTCCTCTGAATGAAAAACAACCCTCTTCATTGCAGTTGCCCCTGAAACTCTTTGTTGAAGCATCTTTCTTCTGCTCAAGTGTCTCCTTCTGTGAAACTTTTTCTCCTACACAGATGGAAATGTCCTTTGCTAGCACGAAATGTAGGCCTACTTGAACACCCAGGCAGAAAAATTTCATGACACAATGTATTCCTTAGATCCATGGTTCATGCTAGAAGTGTTGCAAAAATTAGTTTTAATCTTTAGTATTAGCATAATGCAAACACTTGACCCAGCACTATCTTATATATTATTGTTTCTCTTTTTAAGGCAAACTCTGGACTAAAGATTGTGAGGATGAACAGTAGTGGGGCTGCTGCATTTCATTTCCCTTGAACTAGGACTCTCAGACACTTCTTGTGCCCCATAATTTACGTCTTTCTTGTTTGCTCTTCTGACTCTTGCCTACCAGAAACAAGGGGACAAGAAACACATTGCATGTATGGTGCACTCCCAGCTAAGTCTACACAATCTCATTGTTCTCACAGAATGAACAGGGAAAATGTGCCCTTTACTGAAGAGGTCTTATTTGTAAGTATTTTCCCTCACCTTCTGAAATCACAGACCTATGAAAAAGAGGGAGGGAAGGAGAAAGGGAACAAAACCCCCTGTGTTTCTTAGAACTGTAAAATCAGAGAGAAGTACAAGAAATGTCTGGCCTGTGTTTTGGTTGTGTTCATTTGAAGATATAAAAATGTTATCAGGAAAATAAATCCTGTGAGAAGAGATATAAAAATGGCAAGCAAAGAATAATATACTATCTAGTACTAGACCACAATGAAAGGCAAAAGCACAGGAGTATGTGTCAAAAAGCTTCAGATCTGCTTGTAATTTCTTTATAACCTTTTGTACCACCATTTAAAGGAACAGATTTTCTTGTGATCTTTGCCTAGGATCTCACTAACACAAGTACTGCAAGCTAAGCTAGGGTTTCAAGATCAATAGTTTCATAGATCCACTCTTCATTTTAAATAAAATTTAACAAAATATTTTAAAAATCATAGCTATCATCATTTAAGGAAAAAGAAAACTTGTGTGCAAGTTAAAGTTATTCTGCTATAATGTCAAATTTATTTAAAAAGTTTTCTTTCTTTTCAGTCCCAAATTCATCAAACACATACTCTTTTGAAGACTACATTTCTTTTTATTCTGACAGCTCATCTGTGGATTTAAAATAATAAAGAAATAAAGCTTTCTTGCAGTTCAGAAATTCTCTCATCTCTGTTTGAAATTACATAACTGCCTCAATCAAAAAACCCTCTGGAAAATATGTGCCAAGAGATTTGTGTGTTTGCAATTCTGGTGAGTAGATCAAATGTGCCACTTTCTGTATGTTTCTTAATCTTCTTTCTTACAAGAGAAGTCACAGTATTCATAGTACTCTTTTTACTGTGAACTAAAAAAAGTAGCACCTCTCCAAACAATTCCATAACAGTTCCTATACAATTAAAAAACACAAACTAGTTTGAATTGGGCCAATTCAGAACTTTTCTATTTTATGCCACTTTTTTTCTTTTTTCGTCCTCATCTACATTCACCTTAATGCTTCTAAATCATCATTGATTGGTGCTGTGAGGACTAGAAAAAGCTAATGAAACGAAATTAACATTCACCTGTTAAAAATTGAGATAAAATTAAAATTGCTATTTACCCACTGTTGGATCTTGCTGAAGGCAGTTTCTACTTATTCAGAAAATCAGTCTACTGTTAAAGCAGTAATCCAGGAGGAACTTCTGATCCAAAGATATTATTCAACATGCTTTAGGTCATGCTGCAAACTCCTTTATTATTCATGGCAACTGCCTTGCTTGCTTTAGGCTTGATTTGTGGCTCTGCTCCAAGCCCAGAAAAAGCATTCAAGAGTGGAGTGTGAGAGGAGACAGTGTATGAAGGCATCAGACAGGAGAAGAGAAGCTGCAGCTGAGACAAGGCACACTCAAGATGTAGAAATGCACTTTCCGCAGAGGCGTTCAATGGAAGTGGCGCCAGAGCGTGAACAAAGGCAGCCAGCAGAGTCTCCAAGAAGGAGAGAGCCAGACCACCCGGAGTCTTATTTCAGCAATGGGAGGATGAAAGGAAAATCTGAACATCTAGAAATTTTAACAATGGTGCAGCCTCAGAATGCATGCTTGATTTATCTTAAATCTGTTGAGTTTTCTATATGGAAACCTCATTATCTAAGTCCATCAGATCTTGTCTCTTAGTTAACTGCAAAGTTGTGCCTAGATCGCTGTCCTGGTGGGGTCTGGCGGTAAATGCCGCGACCTTCCCAAGAGTGTCTCCAATGTAGAGAGCCCCCTGGGTTGGTGCAGCTTTCCCTGCACGCAAGCTACTGCTCAACTGGATAGCCATGCAGACAGCAAAAGAAGCCAACAAGTAAAGAGGCAGGAAGGGTCTTCAGTGTGGTATTCTGTGGAGGTGGTTTATCGCACCTACACATGAAGGGAACCAGGGACCGAAGACAGGGAATAAGGGGTGTATGCAGGATTTTATAGCAGGCTGGATAGGGATGGGCAGGGCAACAGGAACCAATAGGTTGAGGGCTCAGGGGCAGCACATAGGAGGGGCCAGGGTGCAGGGACCAGTAGAAAGGGACCGAAGGAGTGGCTAGGAAGAGAGGGCCAATGGGACATCCAGTAAAACAGAACTTTCCAGAACAGGGGTGTCAACCAGGGAGTGATGGACAACAAACTGACAACAGGGCGGAAAGGCCAACGGGCCAACTGGGGTACAGAGATTAACATAAACAAATTACCAAAGCAAGGGGTCTTGGGAGGAGGTCTTTTGCTCACCCTATTCAGGGGAATATTGGTCGAAGTATGGTTCATCCCACCAGTGCACTCTCCGTTGTTCAGGCATCAGAGGTGCACTGGCCTCCACAGATCAGAGCATGCCAGCAGGTCTTTGGTCCAATAAACCTGCTATATATTTAAACAGCACCTGACAAAATGAAGTGCCAACCCTCTCCAGTACTGTTAGTGATTATATGTATCCCTGTCCATCTTCTTAAGCACAACCCTATACACCTCTCCAATGCAAAGTGTACCTGGATGTGACACATAGGCACTGTTTTAAATGTCAAGACTTCTGTATTTCCTTACTAACAAGAGTCTTTGCAAGTTCCTCAATGTGTTTCAAATCCATACTGTAGCAGCTGCTAAGGTTTTATTATTTATGTTCCTGTTCCTACTCAGTGCAGCACACTGATGATTCTGTTACTGTTTCTTTTCTTCCACTGCAGTACAGAAGATATTTAATGATCCAATGAAGAAAAACACCTAAGAATTATAGAGAATAATTATCTCACTGAAGAACAGTGTGAATTTCCTAATAAGTCCTTCCTCTCCCACCTCACTCGTCTCCCTGGAAAATATAATAAAATCTTTTATTCACCTAGGCAGAGTAAAGCAAAGTGAAAAAGCTTTACTGAAAGCATCTAGATAACATCTATTATTCTCTGCGAATAAGGCTTGTGAAATAGGCACTAGATATATACACCCAAAGTACTCAACAGAAAGTAGGTCATGGCTAACATAAAAGTGAAGGCTTCAAAATAATCATTTTAAGAGGGTGTGACAATGTAAGAAATTAAAATATATCAATTCTAAGCAGTTATAAAAATCCACTTGTAACCAAACGTGTTTCAATAAGCTGTCTGTACCTAATATTTTATTTAAAGGTTAGCATTCTCAATATCTTCCATAATTTATTTTTCAAGAATAAAATAGAGCTGCATATGGAACAGCTGGGGGGAGAAAGGTTTGTCATGTCTGTCAGTAGATAACCTAAGTCTGCAGCCTTTTCCTGGGTGTAGACAGGAGGGGAGCTTTTCCTATTTCTATTTTCAAAAGCTTGTCTAAATCTATGTTCCTTTACAAAACATTACAGAATAAATATGATCAAACAAGCATGTTTTCAGAACTATAATTTTAAAGAAGATCGGTAATTTAAAGTCTGAAGGCATTACATCACCAAATCAACTAAGTAAAGAGCCAAACCAACACCTTACAAAAACGAGTCAATTGAGTCTCTCTGGTGTTTAATCCTGTATTTTAACTATTTTTAGGTTACGATTGTACCAGTGAGACAGGAATGTGCTCTGGCAGCCAGGACAGCAATTGTACCCAGAGGTGCATCAGGCACAGAATCACCAGCTGGGCAAGGGAGGGGATTGTCCCACTCTGCTCTGCACTGGGATGGCCTCACCTCAAGTCCTGGGGGCAATTTTGGGTACCATAAATGAAAAACATAAAGCTGTTAGAGAGCATCCAAAGGAAGGACACGGAAGTGGTGAAAAGTCTCATGGGAAGCCATACAAAGAGCAGCTGAGGGAGCTGGAGTTGCTTAGCCTGGAGAAGACTGAGGGGAGACCTTTTTGGGGTCTGCAGCTTCCTCGCAAGGGGCAGAGGAGGGGCAGGCACTGATCTCTTCTCTGTTGTGACCAGTGACATAACCTTGAGGGAACTGTATGAAGTTGTGTCAGGGGAGGTTTAGGTTGGATATGAGGAAAAGGTTCTTTACCCAGAGAGTGGTTGGACACTGGAAGAGGCTCCCAAGGGAAGTGGCCACAGCACCAAACCTGACAGCTCAAGGAGCATTTGGACAGTGCTCTCAGGCACATGGTGGGATTCCTGGGGCTGTCCTGTGTGAGGCCAAGAGTCAGACATTGATGATCCTGATGGGTCCCTTCCACCTCAGGATATTCTATAAATTTATGACTCTATGAATTGTAAAGCAACCATTTTACATTTTAGTATTGAACATTCCCAAATGAAATTACCAGAATTACTAACCAAATATTAAAAAAATATAATAAAGAAATATCCAAATAAGTCAACAATATTCCTCATTTTTCATTTAGATATTTCCATCCTGTTTCCATATGTTCAGGAAAATTTTATTAATAGAAACACATATCAGAGAAAGAATTGGTTGGGCAATTATTGTAAACAAGCAGAAGTCAGTCAAAGGCTTGCCTTCTGTTCACAAAAAACTCAAGAGTGCATGAATATTGTGTTGAATCTTATTTTTTATGCCTGATTAATGAACACTTGTAGAATTTCTTCATTTTACAGTTTTCACACAGAAATATCAAAATTGACAAACCCTTAGCAGCTTTTGGAAACTGCATCCAGCATGTTTGTTATAGCTTCTCTTAACCATGACTGCAATATAATTCACTGTTATCTTGTTGACAAGGCTATGATTCGTTTCACACATCACTGTTCATTAAAATAATATGTACCTGTGCTCTGGTTTTGCACCACTTCAAAGCTCAACTACCAACAAATTCATGGTCAATTAGTTTGACTGGATGAATAACAGTTGGAAAACTACATAGGTTTCTCACCTTCCCATATTTTGTGTTTGCATGAAATTAGAACCTCATAAATCAATTACAATACAGTGAATTAGTTGTAGTTCTCCATTCCTTCCATTTAGTGGAAAAAGACATGCCATTTTCTCTTAACTTGGACACAAAAAAACCACCTCTTAAATAATTAATTTCTTTGTGTAGGCTAGTAAATGCTGAAGAAACTCAGAATTAAATCTAATGAGATTTTAAGTTAGTACATATTTCTCTGGGAACTGCAGAAGTGAAGTGAAGATCCTTCACTGTGTAAAGCCTATACCTCGAAGACTGATTCAGCATGCTCATGCTGCTGCCTTTTTCCTAAACAGGTGTAGTCTTTTTACTGCTAAAAAAATATAAAAGACATTAAAATTGAGAAAAGCACCAAATTTCTTATTCTTTATGGATGCAGTCTTCTGAAATATTGACCAGAAAAATAATCTTGTTTGTCACTCATCTTTCTTTGTGTCATTTGGTTAACTTGTGTGTTTCATACAGAATGAGTGCAATGTTTTTTTAGTATGCACAGGTGGAGTTAGTGTTGATTTGCCTCATATTTCAGAGCAGGTTTACTTCTGCAGTTGGGAATGGCTGCACATGCAAACAAATACTGTACTCAGGGGGGACCTTAGGGTCCAAGACATCTGCTGAGCAATAGCTACACATAAACACCGATCAGTTAACAGAATCTTAAGTCACACAAAGGGCAACAGATGATCCAGAAAGTAAAAAAACCTGGTTAACAAAAGAACTTGAATCAAACTCATAGTTTCTCTTGAATTCAGCAGTGTACTTCCTACAGGAAATATTTGAGCATAATAAAATGTATCTCTTTATGAAGTGCACCACAGTCATCTATGATCTTACATTAGGAGTCCTTAGATAGGTCCTCCTGTAAAAATTGTAGATTTTGTAATAAATTTTGGAAGGACTTTTTTTGACAGAGAAGGTTAACCCAGAGATATCCATCCAGACATCTTTATACAAGTGGAAAATAGTAAGCTGGCTATTCTTTTCCCTTAAGCCCTATAATTCCCCATCCATATTTTCTGCTCTTCTAAAACATAACAGTGTTCAGAATATACATTCATATGTTCAAAAGTTTCATCCAAATTAATGTTCATTCAAAATCTTGCACCCATATATGACAACTAAACTTAGTTTATGGGTTGCTGGCACAGACTAATACAAACATAGAAAACAAAACCAAAACCAAACATAAAAAAAAAAAAAAAAAA
>VYZT01054238.1:18064-29114 GCA_013400735.1 Pomatostomus ruficeps
AAAAAAAAAAATCCAAAAAATCACAGCCATGGTGGTTTAGTTGAACATAAAATATGTCAAAGTAGCTTTCACACTCTTTTAGGAAAGAGGAAAGAACCTTTTTTTAAGTCCTTTACTAGTAACAATTCCTAGGGTTTTTTTCCACCTTTGTTTTATCAGACCAGCTTCTGAAGGGATTTCAATATTCTCTGTAAACTCACATTACCTATGCACAGAAGTCATTATACACCCAGATTCCTCAGAAGACCTTGTGCTTTAATTTTTCAGCTAGTGCCTAGAGCAAGACAGCAGAGACAAGCCAAGCAGTTAAAAGGCTGATTGTTTGGGACTTCCTTTTTATTTTTAGGGGGTTTTTTACCATATTAATGATTAAAGTTAAATGAAAACAGGGAAAAATAGGTCAAAAATATCATCTCAGAAACTTTGATTAGAATTGTGTTCTGAGTTAGTTCAAAATTAAATTGCTTCATGTTATACTGCAACAGAGGTTGGGCAATTTGAATGTCTGTTGTTCATGAGCAATTTTTCTAGAACACAGACAGTACCATAATATATCCTATTATTTCACACTGCAAGTCAGTATGTTTAATTAGATATTAGGAAGAAATTCTTTGCTGTGAAGGGTGAGGCCCTGGCACAGGTTTTCCAGAGAAGCTGTGGCTGCCCTATCCCTGCAAGTGTTCAAGGCCAGGTTGGATAAGGCTCTGAGCAACCTGGTCTGGTGGAAGGCATCTCTGCCCACATCAGGGAGACTGGAACGAGATGACTTTTAAGGTCTGTTTCAACCCAGACCATTCTATAAGTCTGTGATTTGTCAAAAGGTATAAACTATCCCCTTATAAACTAAATAATATTTCTATATATCTTGGACCCTAGGAGAAAACACTGCTATCTCATGAATATTCTCCATGAATTATGCTGGCCAGGATGCTAATTAAAGCCGAACAATTATTGAAGTGAAAGATGTTTAGGTATTTCATTAAACAAATCTGGGTTGTAGAAAAACTCTGATTTTTTTTCATATAGGTGTCACAGAAACAACACTTCTTTCATGGAAATGCACAATATCCTTTAGATGCCATTGAGGTCTGCCTGAGTAAGGGTTGGAGGGCTAGAATAAGATCTAGAAAGCATCACATTAATAAAAAGGATTTTTTTTCTGAGGAATCACAAGACAAGACTCACTAAGGAAGGAGCAGGATTCAAAATGTCAAATTTAACAATGGGAATGTTATTTATTTGTCGGGGTGGTACGTATAAATAATAAAGGCCTGAAAGCCCCAGAATGTACCACCGAAGAAAAAGAGCTCTGGTGGAGAAGTCCCGAAGCTGGAGGGCTCCCCCGGGGAACAGACATCACTGTGGTGTAACCCAAGTTATAACAAGCCCACCTCCGAGTCCCCTCCTTGGATACCCAGTTGTCTATTAATTTCTGTATACTCCCCAAGTTCTAGTAAGTTCTCCGTTATTCAGTTAATGATTTGTTCTTCCCTCTTTACTCATCCTCCTTTCCTCCCCATTCCTCCAGTTACTGGCTCTGTAACCCTGGACCCTCCCTAACCCTTCCCCTGTACCCTCACCTAACTGGCTGTTTGTTTACCTTAAGACCCCGTGTCTCAAGCTGTTCGGGGCTCCGGTCCCTGAGGATTCCATTGTGGTTGAATAAACCACAGTGCGCTCATACCTGGAGTCCCTCCTTTTGTCTTTGGGTCTCCTACGACTTTCATCATCCCCCCACTCCACGCTAAACCCAGCTCCCATCGGTGGGGACAACGTGTGCCCTCCTGGTGCTATCCCCCCACCCACACACAGGGCGGCCGGGGCACTGGGATCGCATTGGCTTTTGGGCAGCTCTGTTATCCGGGAAGGCGTCCCAAGAAAGCCGAGAGGAGAGATATTTATTTATTTGTCAGACTTGTTAAGAATTGTATCAAATAATCTGTACACACGGTTGAGGAGATATGATTTTAAAGTAGTAATTTAGAGTAAAATTTTTTATCATCTGTGCGTGCAGGCTGGCAATGACAGTTCAGGGATGCTTTTCCTCTGTTAAGTATCACCTACTACAGGACTTGGTGAGGATATCTAACAGCTGCACAAAAGGAAGAGAGAAGCAAAATCAGAATCTAAACGCTAGATAGACAGAAATGGTTGTCTAATTGTATCATTGTCTCTTAAACAAATGTCCAGATAGCTTTTCTCTGATTGTTGCCAGGACAGTTCTTCAGACAAATTTCTCAACCATAGTCAATTATTAGCATAAATTATGAACAATTAGTCATTATTTCCTTGCACTTATGTAGGTCCAACATATCTACAAAACCTGAAAAAGCTTTTAAACAGACATGTCTTTTAGGTTTCATCTAACTCAGAAACAGAGAATGAGTAATAGCCATAAAATATCTTCCTAAAAATAAGCTAAAAGCCTGAAGCAATAGTGTAACAAGAAATGTTCTTAGAGTAGCACGGGTTTCTGGGGGAGGAAGTAAAGATTTTTAAATATTTCAAGGTGATTCCTCAAGGGAAATACTTCATACTTCTGTGATCTCCAGGGCAAAGTACAAAAATGAAAAAAAAGGAGAAAAAAAAATAAATTTAAAGGTTGGTTTGTCAGTGCCAAAATAGCAGATGATGGATGTTTATATACTTAGTCCAAAGAGATCTTTAATCTTGAATAGTGCATCTGACAACTTATGTATAAATTTAAAGCTTAATTTAAACCTACCAGATTTGATTGGCTTGCTGGCGTCAGACAAAAAAAACGCCTAATTCTTCCATGCCCAGAAGCTACTGGGTCCAAGTGAGGACACCCTGCTATCATCACTTCAGGTCCTGCCCTCTCACATAGATTACATGAAGAAAATCCAGCTTTGGCAATGTTCAGGATCTAAAAGGGATAAGATTTTCAGATAGCTTGACTGACAGCATCTCCTGCAGTGCTACAGGGAAGTAGTGGGCTCCTGCAGAGAGTCTCACAGGCTGTCGATGCGTTTTGTACTCCTCAGTGTCATTCCTCACACACCCAAATCAGAGCTGTCACTGCTACCTTGTCTGCTGTTCTTCACTCAGCACTGAGCTCCACATCTTTTACCTTGGCTCTGCCATGAAAAGTGATGGATAATCCCCCATCTCACATCCCCTATGAGGAGGTTCACTTGTGTCCTTTGAGGAGAGATGACAACTGACACAATTGTGTCATGAGGAGAAAGGACAGTGAAAGGGGATACTTGCTGAATGAACAGCCAAGGAGCAAAACAACTTCTAGTCCCATGTATTATAATAGAAGAAAAAGTAGTATTTCTGTACTTAGAAAATTACTGGTTTTAGCTCAAAAACAATTTATGAATGAAATTAAGGCAGAGCACTTGCAATCTTACAAATATGACTGCATATTCCTACAACAGTGGTGTAGAAAGAATGTAATACCCAAAATCATTATTTCATACAATCATAAAATAATAGACCAGTCTTGGTTGTAGGGGACATTAAAGATCATCTCATTCCAACTCTCCTGCCATGGGATTGCTCAGAGCCCCATCCAACCTGGCCTTGAACACCTCCAGGGGTGGGCCATCCACAACTTCTCTGAGCAAACTGTTCCAATGATTCGCCACCCTGACAGGAAAGAATTTCTTCCTAATATCTCATGTAACCCCACTCTCAGTCTGAAGGCATTCCCCCTCCTTCTGTCATTCCAGGCCCTTGTAAATAGTCTCTCTCCATCTTTCCTGTGGGCTCCCTTCAGGTACTGGAAGGTACAATGGGGTCACCCCAGAGCCTTCTCTTTTCCAGGCTGAACAATTCCAATTTTCTCAGCCTTTCCTCACAGCAGAGCTGCTCCATCCCTCTGATCACCTTGGTGGCCTCCTCCGGCCTGGCTCCAACAGGTCCCTGTCCTTGCTGTGCTGGGATCCCAGGGCTGGATGCAGCACTGCAGGTGGGGTCTCAGCAGAGTGGGGCAGAGGGGCAGAATCCCTCCCACGGGGCTTTGGATGCAGCCCAGCACAGGGGGGTCCTGGGCTCCCAGCTCACATGGCTGGAACATGTCCAGCCCCTCACCCACAGCACCCCCAAGTCCTTCTCTCAGGGCTGCTCTGGATCTGTTCATGCCCAGCCTGGACTGATCCCAAGCGTTGCCTTAACCTGGGTGCAGGAACTTTGGACTTGGAGTTGGTCTTGTTAAACCTCATGAGATTCCCATGGGCCGCTACTTGAGCTTGTCCACATCCTTCTAGATTGCCGAATCCATCACAAGTGTCACCCATACCACTCAGCTTGGTGTCATCTGCAAACTCTCTGAGGGTGCATTTAATCCCTTTGTCTGTGTCATTAATGAAGATTTTAAATAACACTGGTCCCAAAGCAGACACCTGAGGGACACCACAGTCACTGATGTCCATCGGGACTCTGAGTTGTTGACTGTGACCCTCTGAATGTAGCTGTTCAACCAATTTCTTATCCATCTAAGAGTCCACCCATCAAATCTATGTCTCTGCAATTTAAGAGAATACTGTCAGGGACCGAGTCAAAGATTTCAAAGTTCAGACAATGTCATCTGTGACCCTTCCATTGTCCACTGATGCAGTCACTCCATCATAGAATGTCACTAGCATGGTCAGGCAAGATTTGACCTTGGAGAATCAAATTATAATAGAAATCATTAAATGCTAGGAAACATGCTGTTCATGTTATTCTGAAAATAATAATTCTTAAAAAGAGGCCTCCTAACTGTAAAAGGGGTTTTGAGGTAGCTTATTCAAGTGTCTCGAATCACCTCCCTGTTGTTTTTACATCTCTCTGCTTTGTTTAGTTCCTGAGAATGAGAGCCACCAGCGTGTGTTTGTGGTGTTAAGGTGACAGGTATCACTTTTTCCTGAGGTGTGGAGCAATATTTATTTGCTTGTTTGCCTTACAAAGAAACATGATATATAATATATTTTGATGAAAACGCATTTTCTCGTAAGAATGATGAAACTGCTCAGAAAAAGTTTGCTTCTATACTCAGCAGGTATCTCAAGAGTAAGAATGAGAGTCTAGATACAGAGCAGAGGCAGTGTCAGGCTGAGGATGTCTGTAACATTCAATATGATGGCAGCAGCAAGCGTTGAGGTTCTCCAGTAACACCTAGTGACAGAGATAAACTTCAGGACGTTATGGATTATGCATTTAGTTGCTTTCTGTATCTCAGTTTAGAAAATGCTTAATCAAATATTTTCTCTGAGAGAATAAATTAGACCTACCATTTCTTTTAAAAGTCACATAATTATCCTTGTCCCAAAGTTATTTGAGAAAGGTTAGCGATGCTGTTTCTACAAGAGCAATGGATGATGAGTTATAATGGCTATAAACAAAAATAGGATTCAGAACTGGAGTGTGTGCTTTCCACCAAGCTGAAGGAGCTGTTTTAAAGACAGATACTAAAACACCGGAAAGAATTCTCCTTTGGCAGGCACAGCCTTTTTGGCAAGCATCACAAGCGGTGTGAAGACAATTTCTTACTCAGAATATTCAGGCAAATTATAGAAACCAACTTAAAATGTTGAGCAACTTTGGGATCCTTACTCTTCAAAAGGGGATGATCAGGCAAACACTGTCCAAATACTTTAAAAACTAGTGAAAAAAAGGAAAAGAATAATCTATTTATCTAAGTTTGAGGATGATAGGACAAGACGTTCTGGCTCTGAAACTATCAAGAGAGGTTTAGGTTGAATGTGGCTTTGAAAGGAAAAGTTTCAAACTTATGATACACAATGCATCCTTCATAGGTGCAAGGTAGACTTTTCATGGCTGGGCGACTGTAAGAACAGCTTGAATGACAGAGCTGCAGGTCATGCTGCCACACAAGTATTCATGGAATCATTGAATCTTTGCGGTTGGAAAAGATATCCAGGGTCATTGAGTCCAACCACTAACTGATCACCTCCGTGTCAACCAGACCACGGCAATGAGTGCCACATCCAGTGGTTTCTTGAACACCTCCAGGGATGGCCACTCCACCACCTACCTGGGCAGCCCATTCCAATGCTTGACAACCATTTCAGTAAAGAAATATTGCACAATCATAGAATTTTATGGGCATTTTGTTTGTACATGCGATATAATTTTAATAATTCTTTGTAAGCTGTACTTTCTTTTTTTTCCTACAAAGTGCAGTTTTTACAGAACAAAGTTCCTCAAACTAATACCATTATACTACCTTATTATTTGAAGAGGACAACTAGATGGTGTCAGTTGATGATGATCATTATAAAAGTTAGTAGTAGATAGAGCATATTTGACTGCTGTCCCAAATCCAAAGAGCTTACAACCTAATAAGGCACTTCAAAGTTTACAATTAAAACACAGAAATATAAAAAGGGAACAGAAAGTAAATTAAAATTAAATCCTGTTGTGGTACTTTTACAGAATGGCCATTAATATGTATAATAGTGCTGATCTGGCTATAAAATACCTTTTTTTTTTCTTCATATTGATCACAAGATTTTATGCACTTGAAAACAGTAGAGGTTTAACAATGAACTACAATGAGCACGTTTCATATCGTGTTCAGGACTAAGACCTTAATATCAGTGTTAAACTACATGCCTTAATTCTTCCAATGCTTCTTTATGTGTTGCCATTTTCATCAGTGAAGTAACAAGTTAACACCAGAAGTCTTCATCCAGAAACTTCCTTCTTAAAAAACAACAATGTAAACCACTGAAGCTTCATGGACTTTATTTTGCCAAAAATATAATTACTGTGTACTGTTTCTAAGCAGTTATCAAAATTGCATTTAAAAGATAAAATCTACAAATATCACAGTGCCTCAAAATGTATGCAGCAGAAAATATTTGATATCACTGCTGCAATGATATAGGAGTAAAACTGCAGTCATACTTTTCTTCATGTTTTTCACACAATTTGTATCACTTTTTAATGCTTCTCCAACCTCTAAGGGGAAAAAAAAATTAACCCATGTCATCTCGTATCCCCTGCTTTGGTCCCTGTGAGTCAGGTGAGGTACAGAAATAACATACAAACCAGCAAAACCACTTGTGTGATTGTACCTACTCTGAATTAATTTTAATTAATGACTCGCCTCTATCGTGCTAAGAATCCATGTGACTGTCAGGAGAAGCATAGCTAAATTAGACCCAACTTGTCTCCAAGAGTGGGCAGAGGCAACAAATTCCTGATTATCAGGCTTTGCAGGAACTTGATCCCGGCTGTGACTACATGGAGGTGTACACCGGGAGGGTAATGAAGAAGATATGGATTCAAACACTCTCTCTAGCACAGGAGGAGAGGTAGAAGGACGTATATTTGTAATACTGCTGGTAAATATGTTTTCAATTTTGCTAGAATATGCTACACTACTCCGCTTTTGCCAAATTGTATTTATAAATTATTTATTTATTACAACTACTATGTCAAGATATTGAAAGTTTTATATACTTCATAAAACTGTATATATCCTTTACAAAAGAAATCTGTCACAACTTAGGCTTTTCTGGTGACTAATGAGCCGAGGCATTTATTGTAGAAAAGCGAACAACCCTACTTTAAAGACTAGAAATGACCATCATGTCTATACAAATTCTTCCAACTGTTTCTTATCTTCATGGTTAATAATGTATGTCCTTTCCTCAGCCTTAGTTTATATAGGCTTGAATTTTAGCCACTGAACTTCTTTGTACTTCTTTAGTCTAGTTAATTCAAGCGTCCTGTTCCATTAGAAATTTTCTAAATTACTGATGAGTCTACTAAATTACCTTTTTAACCTTCTTTTGGATAAACTAGCAGAACAGTAAATGTTAAGAACACACGTAGGTTGGCCAGATGGCTTAAGGGAGATATAACTCCACCTTCATGTCTCTCATTAGCTCTACTCTGTATAATGTCAATTTTCTAATCAGATGAAGTGGTCCAGAATTGCATAGTTCTCCCATTCAGACATTATGTAAATGCATGCAGCTCAGAATAATTTAATGTATTTAATGCATTTCATCTAAAATGCTGTATAATTTTAATAGTTTTTTTCATTACCTCTGAAGCTCTGTTGTCTTCAAAAGATTTTTAAATTAAACCAACTTAAAAACAAGATTATCTCATTTTGTGTCATTGCATCTATAATGGTATCTGGAAATCAAGTTCACCCTTGATTGATGACCAGTAGGCTACCATGGGAAGTCAAAGTAAAATCAGCAGTGCAATTATAATAGAGTCAGGTTCTTTTAACTGCAGGTTGTAATTCTGGGATGTGTTCCATCATGCTTTTGACAGTTTGACATCCAAATTCCTGTATGATCATTTCTTAAAACACATCTTTGCCTCATTTTGTGCTTTTACTGACTGATCCAACAGTTCTCCAGAAGGATAATGCCATGTCAGTAGACACTACGAAGTAACAAACCCTGCTGAACTGAGACAGGGATGTGCATCTAATCTTTAGGAAACAGTGCCTTGCCTTTTCCTCAGTCTCCATGGCCAGTTTATTTGGTTCTATGGGAGGTACAAATCTTCTGAGAAATAAAGAGGGTTTATCTACACAGAACCACCTGGAAATTGCAACCCTGATGGACCCAAATGCACAGGTACCTAATTTTGTGGTTGAAATATATCTGAGTTGTGGAAAAGCAGATTGTATTCAAAGTACTGGGAGCAGAGAGGGGTGGAATGGTTAAAAGACATTCAGGTACTGTTAATGGTCTCTAAATGTGAGGGCCCTAGTGTATGTAACCCATATATGTATATTCCAGTTTACCAACGAAAGTTAAATCCCTCTGTTCAATTAGAAATATATTGTGTTTTTCTTATGTATCTTCTTTGGTTTGCTTAGTTTTACTCCACAATCCCTTCTAAGGTATATTTTGTTAGAGGGGAGGACATAGAAGGACAGTTATTATTCATTGTTTTATGATTAATAACAGCAGTTTAATGGAGGGGAAAAAAACCAACAACAACAAAAAAGAGGTGGAACAACGACTGCTACTTCCTTACCACAAGTTAGCTGGTCTGTACTGGACTTTTAAGAAGCTTTGTCAACAAATACTGCATCATGAATTTTTCATTTTATCAGCTCTATTAATTCCATTAAAATGGTAACACATCCCTAGGGACTGAGACTCAATTCTCCTTCTGTCTACTGGCATCACAAGGAAATCTAAAGGAGAGACTGAAAATGGCCCTACCATTCATCACATTTTGTTTGGCACTTTCAGAAGAGCACATTATTTATACATGAAGATTAAATATGCATTTATTTGTCACAGGCAAGGATAAAATGATTAATATGACTTCTGAAAACCAAAAAGAGTTTAGAAGGGAAACAACCAATCCAGAATTGTAAAGTAACAATTAAATTTTCAGTTATACAACAAAATGATAGTATAATGGGTAATTTTGCTGCATAACTGAAGAGATGGTGGGTTTGCATCAGAGAGCCTCTTCAGATCAAAATGTGATAATGCTTTAAGACATTATATTAGATAAAAAGCCTCAAGAAATATAATCACACCCTACATTAGGAATTACTTTTTTTTAATCAAAGTGTGTTTAAAAAAATTTTATTCACCTGCAGTTTGCAAGTCAGGGAGACACCTACCTCAGCATCTGAAAAAAAATTAGTGATATAATGAGCAAGGATGAATCATTTGTGCAAATAGTCCTAAAGGAAGTCTCTCCTTGCTAAAACACCTTGGAGATCATTTTCCAGACACCATGGAAAACAGAAATTAAGTGGAGGAGGCTGGAGGTGAGACGTATCAGTTAAGGTAGAGATATTTTCTAGATTTGAAAAAACATATTCTATAATTCAGCCATCAAGAAAAAGAGGCCTATAAAGAGAGCTTTTGTAGAGTGGAGGCAGCAGCAGAAGACTGACCATAAGGGAAGAGTAATGATGTGGTGAGGGCTGCATGGCAGTGTCCTCCACTGCAGATTTCATGTTTAGTTCACTGGAGACCACTTTATTCCTCCTGCATGGAGCACCATGGGTGAATATAGTGCCCCAGGTGCCAATTCTATACCACTCTGGGCAGATGTAGCAGGTTAAGAAAAGCAAATCACTGATAATTACATATATTTAGTTGGCTGGCACTGTTTCTCCACACAAAATAAGTCCCCTATCTTAAACTAGAGCACAGACTGTAGATGCAAGTTGGAATAGTAACCATATGATTTAAAACTTATGAAACATTGCATTTCATTTATTTCCTTTAAGCCCAGCTTTAAGCTTAACACAGGAACATGAGTTCTGTGGCCTCTCTGAGCCTTTATTTTGCTCAATCCACAAGGCCTGGCACACTGCAGGCAAGGAACTGTTATTTCAGCACTGGGGCTCTACCACACATGCCCAAAAAAGGAGTATTCAGGTGGTGAAATAGAATTGCCAAAGTTCAGTACTTCAGGACCATTGTGAGAAGCTGGAAATGTTAAGAATCCAAATTTGGAGCTCAAACATCTACAGCTTAAATGCTACCTAGGGCACTGGAGAATAATGGCAGCCACACAAAATGTAGCAATGAGGGGCTTCCCTCGTTTATGTTAAGAAAGGATTTGCAGTGCTACTTTAATTTGTCCTTTGTTGTGGTTTTAATAGTGGGGAGGGGGCCATAAAAATGGCTTCTGTGAGAAGCTTCTGAAATTCTTCACCATTTCCAGCAGAGCCAATCTCGGATGGCTCTGAAGATGGTGGCCATGTTTGGGCCAATTAGAAAGGTTGGTTATGCCTCTGTGATGACATATTTAAGGAAAAATCAAAACAAAATGTGCACGCAGCTGCCTTTATTTAGAGAAGAAGGAAGATGTGAGAACATGTGAGGGAAAACAACATGGAGACACCAAGGTCAGTGGAGAAGGAGGGAGAGGAGATGCTTCAGGCACTGGAGCTGAGATTCCTCTGCAGGCCGTGGTGAGCCCATGGTGAGGCGGGGTGTCCCCCCTGCAGTCCATGGAGTCCATGAGGGATGCAGAGCCACCCGCAGTCCATGGGTGAGGTGCCAACATTAGAGCGGGGAGATGGTGGAATCCACAGCAGCCATGGATGCCAGAAGAAGCCGCAGCAGCC
>VYZT01054238.1:29381-47851 GCA_013400735.1 Pomatostomus ruficeps
CCCTCTCCTTCCCTCCTCTGCCCAGCTGTGGCAGGGGAGGGAACAAGTGAGCGGCTGCCGTGGGTGCCTGGCACTTAGCCAGGGTCAAACCACAACAGTCCTTCTAAACAGCAGATTTCCTGAAATGCAAATATCTTGATCCTTGGGCAGTATTCTTCTAAGAGGAAATCTCTCAAAACAGATCTCCTGGAAGTCTCATTGGGAATCTGAGCCACAGATATCTTCTGCAAATTTGATACAGTTCATTCTGGAGATATTGACCAGAGTAAGCCAATGTTATCAAGTCCTCCCAGCATAGCTGCACTCCTGTGTCTGGTGACATAAAGAGAGGAGAGAAAAGTGAAATGAAGACTTTAGTGGGCTATTGTTGTGCTATGGAGAACACTATTTCTGCAGAAAAACCTCTCTTGTCTCTTAGGTCCTCATGTATTTCCTACCCTCAGTCAGATGAGCTGCATAATTCAAAAATATGGCTGTACATATACTCAGTTCTCAAAACTGCTGAGAATTATAAGCATAAAGAGCACAGAACCATAGTCATAAAATCCAAGGAAAATGAAGCATTTCCTAGGCCTAGTTACTTGTCTAAATATAATTCATTCAGTATAGTTCATCAACTTTAACTATATCTACTTGTCCACATTATGAAGGTCAAACACAAAAATGGATTTGAACTCCAGGCATTTATATATTACTAGGTACCAATCCCATATATCAATAGCTTGTATAGTGAACAAAAATAAACACTTCACTAACTTGATAGTCTGTGGAACAGGCAGTCTGGAATAGATGTAAATAATTAGTGACACACCATATAAGAGAGACCTGGAATAAGGTCAAGAAATCATACCATGAGAAAGACTCAGACATACATTTAGCACAAGACCTCTTTCTAGGTTATCATGGTTGCATTATTTTATTAGTGTTGTTAAGCAGAGGAGTAATATGACTTGATAAAGCAAAGCAGAGGAGCATATTTTTTTTTCACTGCCTGAGCATTCATTTCAAAGACTTAAATGCAGAAAGTCAAGGGGTTTTTTTGTTCAGGTTTTCTTTCACCATTTTCAAACATCAGACAACTTAGTATGGAATCACTGTACAGTGGGACAGAGATCAGACATTTTAGGGTAGCTCTGAGAGATGACCCTTGCCATTTTTTGTAATGGCAATTTGGTAGAATAGTCAATAGAACATTTATGTTTAATGGCTCTATTAGGTTCTGAAATTATGCTCAGAATGTTGGGTGATCCTGGAGAGATTTTGAACATAATATTGTAAATCATGCAATAAAGTATGTTGCTTTAATCCCTCTGTTAAGGACAGACAGTCTTTTCAGACAATCTAAGAACCATTGGAGACTTTCTCTCAGCTAAATGTACAAGGCAACCTGAGCCTGTTTTGCAGGTTTAGCAAAATTTGGCTTGGAGGCCATCAGCAAACGTAGCAGACACAACTCAAGCTTTAGCAAAATCTGCCTGTGGTCCAAAAATAACTGAGGAAAAGGCTTTAGTAAATTATGACCTTGATTCTGTTGATATTTTTAAACATACCTAACTCATGCATATGGATAATCCTCCAGACCCCAACAGCATTATTATTCATAAAGTCAGCAAGTATTGAAATAAAGAGTTCAGTCTTACTTTTAGGGTAATGGTTATTGATTATATTATGATGTTCACTGTTTATTAAACCTCTTAGAGATATATCTGATTAAATATAAGTAAAAGAATCCTACTGAGATTTTGATTTCCCTTATTAAAATATTATTACTTGCATGTAACACGCATCAGAGCACATGATGCAGGAGATAGATGAGTCCTTGGAAATAATCATGTGAAGCTATAAAAGTGAAAATATCAGATTGTAGTAATGAGATAGAAAAAACTTCTATCCTTTTAAGACAGTCATGGATTGGGTTTCAAATCCTTGTAAAATATGTGATAGAGTGTTTTGACTACCAGTTATTAGATAGTTCATCATCAAGTTCAGTTGCCAGGCTGTCTTTTTCAGGATATTGCACAGTTAATGGCTGATGTTATAACTGGTGATGCTGCAGTGTAAGACTGACAAAATGCAACATTAAAGCAACACCATAAGTTATTTGAACAATACTGTGAAAGTTATTTTGGATACAACGTACTAATATGCATCACAGACATTTCAAGGCCAGAAATGATACATTGTAGGTTGCTGGTTTTGTGTTTGTTTTATGAGAAAGATATCTTTTCTACTTTATAAGGATTCTGAAATACGACATTTCTTTTTGTTCTTGTCAAGACAGAGAAGTTGTAAAGATGACAATATTTACTACCATGTGTTTTAGAAGTACATATGCCTAGCATACCTTGCTTACTTCATTACAAAGTGTGTTATGCTTGTGGCTAATTCCTGAAGAGCTGTTACACACTATTCCTCATTATCACACCATCAGTAGTAAAGCAAAAGACTTGTACCTCAACGAAGATAGAAAAATCTCAATGAAAGTTGGGAATTTTGCAGTCAGATATTCACAAGGAAGAAAAAAATAGAGGAAATCTTCACGCAAATTAATTTTTTATTTTCGTATTCTATAATGACACGTAGTAAGATTATACTGACATCATTACAGAGTATCATTACAGAATGATCCTGAGGACCACAGGGCATGCTGTGTTGTACAATGCAGTAGAGCTCATACTATTTATATGCCATTATTATTTCTATAACCTTTAAAAAAAAGTGGTTTAACTAACTGTGGTTTAGCAGCATTTTATAATTTGTTCTGCACAAAGCAATGTGCCTTGCCCTCTGGCATCTCTCCTCATGAGCTCTAGAATGTAGGGCCAGTGTGAGGATAGTCTGGGAAAGGAAAGCAGCACCTTATGAGCAGCACTTGCCAGTAGCTTTCTGACAAAACTAATTCTGTAACTTCCAGCTAGGCATGCTGAACTTTCACCAATAGAAGCCATGCTGTTTTCATGATGAGCAGCTAAAGACTTTTGGTTTCCAGCAGGTCAAAGCTGGGACTATCTATTTTACAGGCAGCTCAGGAGACATTTTTTATTAGTCCAGGTTCACTGATATGACCATAAAATTTTAAGAATTTAAGTTACTGTCAGGATTTCTAAAAATTCTTACTTACAGACACAAATATCAAAATGCGGTAGTTAGGGAACACTTAGAAATATCTGATCTAGGGCACCGCTGTAAAATATTTATTTATTAATCACATTCTTGTTTTAAGAGTAATACCTGCACTTGAGAGATTCTTTTAAGGTGCCTTTATAGTCAGTAGGAAGCAAGAAAACCCCAAACAGTTCTAGAGTATCATTATTCATATCCTAAAATATGTAAGACAAGACAGAAGAGCCTCATGCAAAATATATCTTTCACAATTAACCATACAATAATCTAGATGACCAATTAATAATGGTATGAACATTTAAAGATAGATTAATTAAACCCCCATTTTGTAGGTCAAAATTTCCAAGCAAAATAAATCTTCTCTTAACTAGAAATTCCATGTCTTTTACTTATATAGTTCTGTTTTCCTCTACAACTATGTGTAGGTATAAAACCATTTTTTTTTCAAATATTTGTTCCTTGAAGTTGGTTCCAAAGATGGGTTTTTTTCCCCTTTGAAATCTTTTACTCTCTTTATTTACTGTAAGGTTTCTTTATTTCAATTTTATTCTGTTCATCTCTGTTCATACTGAAATTTCGAAAATCTCAGAAATTATAAGAAAGAAATACATGCATTACTTCAAAGAGCTCACAAAACATGATTCCATGCATTCAAAATATGTCTCATTATTTTGGCAACAAAAATGAAAAGCAGCCAAGGGTTTTCTAGACTCATGACATTCTAGTCAACCCTGAATTTTAACTTAATTTTGTGAGTTCTGGTTTCCTCAGAGTTTCCACAAATGTTCCATAAACTCCTGCCATTGTCAGACTTTCTCCAGACTATCCCATCAGTCTGGCTTCTCTCAGCAAAGCAGCTGCAGTGTAAACCATAACTGCATCTGGAAAGAACAGGGAAAAAAAGATGAGCTGTCCATATAAATATGGAAACAGGGTTTCCCCAACCTATCACAGGTTTGAGCATAGTCTCTTATCCATGTTCCCCCAGAGACAGAAATGAACAGATTGTACTTGGACAAAAGCTCTGGATGAAGAGAAATGGAAAAACAGGATAATAAATAAGAGAGAACAATGATGCACAAGAGGGCACAGGGAAACAATAAAAACAGCAACCAAATCAAAACTAAAACAGGATTCCATTAAACAGGATTCAAAGCAAGAATGGGAAATAAACAGTGAAGCAAGCTGTATTAAGTGATAAATAATACAAAATGGATCTTAATATACAAATATAGAACAATAAACTTAACTGCAGCCAGCAGTGGCTCAGAAAATTAGATCAGGAGAAAATGACAGTATGACAAATTTCCCAGCTGAAAATTGTGGTCACTGTAGTGACTTGCCTACCCAAATAATATCAAAGTTTTTATTTATGGCCTTCCATTGATTTCCTGAGAGACCTTTCTTTGAAGACTGTACTTTTTGAAATGACACAGCATGTAACTCTAGTATTTGCTGACACCAAGGTGTCATTCTCAGAAATAGCATCTCTTTAAGGTGCTGCTTCCATAGTGAGGAACATAGTGACAGGGCATTCCTCCAGTCTCCAAGGGTTAATACCCACGGGTTAAGAAAATGGTTAGCACACAGGCAGCAGCTCTAAATTTTCTTAACACTGCACTGACTTAGTGCCGCTTTAGCCGAGTAATGAGTTACAAATAACACTTGTACACACACCTTTAATTCAGAGTTCAAGAACTACATGAAATGAGTTTTGTGACCTCAATACAATTGCTGGAAGCCAAGAGTCCAGATCAATAAAACCATGGCCTCAGAGGAGAGTAATTAGCACCCTGGCAGAAAGTGCCATCACACTTGCCAGGCATTGACTGAATGGTCAAAAAGCTACATCTCTTCTCTCTCTTTGCAGAAACATACCATGGGATGAGAATTTTTTACTGTTGTTCCTCATGTTGAACCAAGGGTTTATGCTAATCAGAAGGATGAAGTCTTCAGAGATATATATCCAACATTCTTCTTGGAAATTAGATCTTTACAAGTAATTAAGTATATCTCACAGTCCAATTTTAAATGGAGTTATTACCACAATAAGCAGAATAGTATATTTTTACTTCTGATCTCCCACATAACTCTCAGAAGGAAAGACCTGCTTCTTACTATATTCATTTTCATTTTGAATTTCTTAATACAAACTAATTATCGTCTATGTTTCACCATTCTGTGGAGTTTATCTGTTGACTGTCCAAACAAATAAGCTGAATGATGATACTTAATGGGACCTTTGCCCATACCATTTGCTTATGAAATCATAAATATTCCCTGGACTGCAATAGTAGAAGCCTTTTCAAGCACACACTTGATAATACTGAACAATTCAAGTAGTGCATTAGGAAATAACATTTTGTCCATAAACCATCATAGTATCTTCTGTATCCCTTCCATCACTCAGTAGATTACATTGAGCTGCTGTGTCCAGTTTGGACCACTGAGTACAAAAAAGGCATCTAGAAGCTGAAGAAAGGTAAGAGGAGACATGTCAAAGCAATAAATTCTTGAGTACTTCCCATGTGAGGAGAGGATGAGGGAGCTGGACTTCTTCATCCTGGAGAAGAGACGGCTGCAGGGAAGGAGCTGGGACAAAAAAAAAAAAAANGGGGGGGGGGTTTCTCTCAAGGACAGTAAAGCATGGGAGTTAACTCTTTTAAACCTCATCCCTGGAGGTTTTCAAGACGTGCTTGGAGAAAGCCCTAAGCAGCCTGGCCTGCCCCCAGAGCTGGCCCCGCTTGTTTGGGCGGGAGGTGTGACTACAGACCTCCCAAAGTCCCTTCCCCACTGAGTGATTCTGTCATGCTGCAGCTGTAATGTAGGGATGACTAGGACATTAACTTCAAAAGTACAACACTACAGTGCTAATTAGTCCACTGACATTAGCTAATGTGAAGAGCTAATGTCAATGCAGTCAAGCTGTTGCAGTCACTGTGTCGTACTGGTACTGCCATAGCACCATTTCTCTCTATTTTGGAAGAGGATTCCTATCTTTGTGAACAAGCAGTCCTGAGAGAGAAACAAATCACATGCATTGTCTGCTTCCTGACTTTCCATCCTCTATCACATCTTGTTTTACTAGGATAAATTTCTGGTATGAAATAATGAACAATGAAGAAAGAAGAACTAGTATTTGTGGCTAATTCTTTATTTCAGGGTTTCTGCAGGATCTCTGTGTTTCCTCTTCTACAACCAAAACCTCATTATGGGTGAAAGCAAACTGCACATCTTCCTAGAGGTAAGACTATCATAGCACAATAGATGCTGTAGTGCTCTAACAGTCCAAGTCATGTAAGTAAAAGGGAAAGGCCTTACTAATAAAATATTAAAAATATTATCTGTTTCTAGTATCTGCTCCCTTCCTCTGGAGTTACCCCCACCCCTTCCAGTTCCAGTGTGTTCAGTTTCACACATTTCAGTGTGTTCCAAGGTTGAAAGTTTTAGTCTTCTTGAAGACTGAGAATGTTTAGGATGAGTATCTTGAGGTCTTCACTGAAAGGAGTGCGGTGTTGATGGTAAGATATTTTTCCTCTTTAGTGCTCGGGCTCTCTTTTAATACCTTTTCCCCTCCCCACCTGCTCCCTTTCCCCTGTGTCCAGGGAAGAGGTGAAAGCTGCCCCACAGCTCCTCTGCACCCCCAGAGGGCATTTGTCCACTCAGGTCTGCCAGGGTCTGCCAGCCCCTTCCACAATGGCATTCCCAGAGCTGGAGCTCAAACAGGCTGGGCAAGGGGAACCAAGCTCTCCCCCTCTCAGGGCAAGGACAGCCCCTGGGATCCACCACTGCCCAATTCCTGCCCCCAGTATCAACCACATTTACAGCGCCAGAGCTCACCTACACTCTCTGCAGAACACAGCATGGATTATAGGCCCTGGCTGGTTTGTACCTGCTAGTAAATAAAGGTACCTGAAGAAAATTGCTTAAAATTTCAGAACAAAAAGGAACATTTTCTTTCCCTTCAGATGTGATGTCTTGAACTCTATTCACCTGACAGTAATACGAAGAGAATACTTTGATGACATTCATGTGGAAGACATAAGAGAGAATAAATACTCTATCAGGTGAAGCTTCTAATAATTACCTGTTTTAATTATGTGGAAAGGGAAAGCAGATATTTGAAGTATCATGGTGAACACTGACAATTTTCAGGACATTATGAGTCAGACTTCAGAACATTTCCCTGAAGAAGAGATCAATAAGGTGAAGAATCTTATTAAGATCTCTTCAGAAAATAGATTCTATGGGAACTGATGTGGAGAATGTACTCACGTGAAAATTGTTCAAAGCCATATGTATCAGGGAGGTGCAAAGATGAAAATATTTCTGGCCGTAGACCATGGATCTTATTGTATAGTGACCATGAATCTGACCTGCCAGAAGACTTTCTTCTGCTAGAGGCTATTAAAACTCCATGATAGATTAGTAATGAACATTGGGAGAAAAGGTGAGGATCATGCCCTTGCTGATAAATCAGGTGTGCGTTTGCAATCTAGACTGTGTCCTCTGTGGATGATTGAATACAGAATCAAAGAAGAAATGAAAGTGAGTATTTTATCTGCTGAGCCATCCTTTTTCTCAATTTCTTTTTTATTTTATTTTCCCAGTATTTTCTTCATCAGCTGCTGTTTTGCAAAATTCATGCATGTTTGAACATTTTGAACTATGTTGTATTAATTAAATTTCAACTTCTGAATTATTAACTAACCAAGCACCTTTTGTGAGTCACTGATTCTTAACTGAAGGCTTCCTTGATTTTCAGCAGTAGGATTTTTATCTAATTGTATTTATTGAAAAAGATGTGAGAAGCAGACTTGCAGAATAAAACATAGAGGAATGTCTTTAAAGTTAAGATGGTTCAGAGCAATACTTTTTTTTAAATCAGTAGGAATTTTGTCAAAAGTCAGGCAAAAAAAGCATTGCTTTTCACTATTATGATTTATGAAGTGAGTTCCAATAATGGATGAATGTTCTTCAGACCAAAAAAAAAGAAAAGAAAAAGAAGAAAAAAAAGAAAAGTGGAGTTAAACCAACCTAATTTTAAAGAGAAATACCTTTGATATATGTGAGAATGATAAAAGAGTTAAATGAAAGTAAATATGATTGGTGCATAAGTTTAGAGACATTTTGAATTAATTTGAATAAGCACAATTTAGACACACTTTCCTTAATATTATGATGTTTGTTATATTGATTAACTAAGTATTGTATCTATTTGGAGAGCTTTTAAAATATGTGTCTTTGACTGTGGACATTAATGAGCTCATTACAGGTAACACAGGTGTTCTTGGACCTCTGTCTAGGCAGGTTAAATGCTGTGACCATTTGTTGCCACCAAACCCTCTGAGCTGCTGTCTAGAGAGTGATCTTACCCATTTCCTTTATTAACTAACACGGTGAAAGAAGTGCCTTTATTTGCAACTGAATAGGGAGCAGCTGAGCAGAAGAAAAGACACTGAGCTTCCACATTTTCATTCATAGATCAGAAATGATTTGTTCAAGCTTCCCCCTAGATTTTCCCAAGTCATGTCCACAGTGACCCAGCCTTCACCCCACTGGGTACGCTTGAATCAGGACAAGAGTAGCATTCACAGGCTGCTGTTGCCTTTAACCTTTCTTTATCAAGACTTCAAGCACTGCACAGTTTCAGCTCTGTCTAGTTCCTTGTGTTATAACAGATTGAACTTCAACAAAGAATCAAGGACAAGAGTTCAGTTTTAAATTTTTTCATGGTTTTCTAGATGAATTTAAGCAGGCCACTCTTCATTCTGTTTCCATTTTCCTATCTTAAAAGAGGAAGAAAAAATAGATTTGCCTCTTTATAAAGTCCTTTAATATGTATAAATCATAAGTCTCTATAAATCCTAGGTATTATTACTGTCTCCTTTACTGTACTGAAAAATGACTGAGCGAAACACTTGATTGAAGACAGTTAACACCTGTAATCTATCTCAGTTTGTATTCAAAACTGAGGAACGCTTGTGTTGGGTTCTTTTTAATAAAATGAAAGGAAATAAATGCTGTTGGTTATGTGTCAGGGTGTGGTGTTTCTAAAGCTAGCTGCAGCGTTTGTCACTGAAGTGTTCCGGTAAAGTGACTCTGCTCTGAAACTACATTTCTCTTGACTTACTTGAACAACTGACATCCACAGACATCCACAGGTCATCCATGCTGTCTTTAACAAAGTATGTATATTTACAAAAGATTTATGCTAAATACTTAAAATGTCATTGGATTTCCTCTAAGTCATTCTAAGAGGTTTATTATCTGTTTAAAGATTGACAACAACACAACAGACTTAAAAGCTACCAAGAAGGGTCTTGTCTTATTGGGTTTGAGCTTGTAAACTGTTATTCTTTTCCTGCAGTTTACTGACTTTAAAGGAATGTTCATGAATTTCCATTTAAACATTTAACACACAACCCCTTAACTTTAAATAGTTAAACTAATAGTTAACATTTTTTTCTTAATTCAGATGTTCCAAAATTACTGTGCACAAAATCTACTAAAGGCTATTGGTGATGTACCATCAATGCAGAAGTCAAGTTTAAATTGTGGTGCCAGATATTTTATCCTTTAAGAAACAGACACGTAAAATAATTCTTCCTCATCTGAGTTTGTGCTGTAGTGAATTTAGTCAGGGAAAAAACCTTAAAAAATATACAAAAGTGTTTTCTTTGTCATTCACTTATTGTAAGGGATTCTATTCAATTAGCATAACAATCTATCCATGTAATATTAGGATTTATTTTCATTCACCTGATGTTTTGAAATGACCTACAGTGGAGCCAAACAAATTTCATTATTTTACCAGATTGATTTACTTGAATCATTCCTTCTCCAAAAAAAGACCCTGAAATTTGTAATTATATTTAATATCTAAATAATTATTGAATTCTCCTGGAATAAACACCATAAATTGATAGAAATTAAATAACTATTAAAATAATTCTAACACTTTCTTTAGAGTAAGCTAGATCTCCCAAGTATTTAGAAAACTTTCATTTAGGGCAGCTGTAACTTTTTAATTAGCCTCTTGAACAGACTGACAGATATATTGCTTTTTCTTTTATTTCTTTAAAATCTTTATATAGCATTTCTTTGCAAGCTGCAGCTCATCAACTACAGTTGATGGGTTTGAATAATAATTGCACAAAAACAGCTATACATTTAATGCATATATAATATATATGCAATGTATATATATATACACATTTGATATACTTTAAATCCAATTGTCTGTTTTCATAAACAAAGTTCTCTGGCACTTTGTAGAATATAATACCATGAGATAAAGTGTATAAGAAAGCATTAGAGTGTGGTCTGAGGAGAAAAGTCACATAGTTAAAAAGTTTTCCAAACCTGACAGTACACAAGAAGAAGCTAAAAAAGGTAGGAAAGAGTTGGGTAATTATTAATTAATCAAAATGATGACATGAAAGGAAAAGAAGCACACCTTGATTAATCAGCTTTTCATCTCTCCTCCAGCTGCTAAAAGTACAGGAAACAACAGACTGAATGCCTCACCATGGCGAATTCACAGCTAAAGGACTCTGGTATAATTTGATTGCATACTTTGCTTAGTTTGTAACTTTACTTAGCAAGGAACTGAGTTTTAAAAAAAATCCATCTAGCTACCTGGTTAGACCTAATATTTACAGTTCTATAAGCACATGTATTATTATCACATTCCTACTATTTTGGAGTATAATAATTTAAAAACAGTTTAAAACTGTTTGGGAAAAAATTAAAAAGTATCTTGTGGCTTTTTGGTCCTGAAAAATTCACTTTAGAAGCATGAGAATGTGTTAGAACATCCATTTTCTTCTAGACCTTGTGAAATTAAAACAAACCATTTATCAGCTCAGAAAAAACGCACATTTTCTTTCTAAAGACAACAAATAGAACATTTTAGGGATGTTTTTGAATGATCTCCTTCCTATTTGAAAATAAAGCTTCAAAAGCTGTCAAAAAGCAACTAAACTCATAAAAGATTTGAATATTTCTGTTAAAAGCAAACACAAATAGATATAACTTTCATCATAATTGCTATTATTGCTGTTCTTCCTCTCAAAACCCATTCTTGATAACTGATGCCTTCATTTATCTTTTCTTGTATTTTTTTGCCATATTTGACCTCCAATCTTGCAATATCCATTAAAAGGACAGGTTTCCATATGGAAATTTCATTAATTTTGGTGAGATGTTTGAGTCTTGCTGAACTGAGAGCACTAAAGAACAGAGAGCTTAGACTCTATTAGTTAGATACACAGAGAAAATTAAATGTTCCTTTAAGAACCATGGCTTTGTTTGGGCTTGGGATTTTGTACTTTATCTAGCAATTGTTTAAAGTGACCCCACAGCTTTAGTGCAGAAAATAGAAACTTGAGTTTCTCGCTTCAAAGCTCAGACAAAAAACACTGGTTCTACAGTTGTTTCTCTCTTACTCCTTCTTCCTGGCCCTTTCCTGTTTTTTCATACAATCGCAGAATGGTTTGGGTTGAGAGGGACCTTAAAGATCATCTTTAAGGGCAGGGACACCTTCCACTTTACCAGGTTGCTCAGAATCCCATCCAACATGACTTTGAATGCTTCCATGGATGGGGCATTCACAGCTTCTCTGGAAAACCTGTTCCAGTACCTCACCACCCATGCAGTAAAGATTTTCTTCCTTAAATTTATTCTAAACCTACCTACTTTCAGTTTGAAGCCATTTTCCCTCTTTGCAGAGCAACAGTTCAACAAGCATTACAAAAACTTTCATCAGCTCTTACAAATCTGATGGTGATAAATACCAAGAAGTTGTTTTTGCAGCGGAATCCTTACTAGCTCTGAAATAATACAAGAAACTTTTCTTACCAAATTATTAAAATATTCCCTTTCAAGAAGTCACACAGTAATTTATAGAGCTTCAGCTAAGCTAAAAATTTGGTCAGCGGCTGAATAGTGTTGTAGTTGAACAATTTGGTTTTCTTTTCCTTTTTTAAATACCATATAGCTACAGCATCCATTTTCTTTAAAATAGAAACCCAGTACCCTAATTTACAATTTACATTTAGGCTGTAAGTAATCTTTCAAATACAAAATCATAATATCAGTCCACTCTAAAATGCAATATCTGCAGGATCAATATGGCATGGTTGTTTTGAGACAGGGGTTTACCATGGTGAGTCGCTGGCCCTGATAGGGATGAAGACATAGACAAGTTGTTGTCAGCATACATATTCTTCAGAAAAGATACTTTAAAAATAAAGAAAAAAAATTAATTAGAAACTTTCGAGAGGATTAAAAAATAAAGACCACATTAAAAAAAAGATCATATTTTGAAGACTGCTTAGCTACCCATAAATCATGTTAATATAAATTTCCATTTTCTGCTTGTGTGATGCAGAGTTCTTAGAACATCAGGTACTATTATATAATCAGTGCATGCTACCAAATTACTACTAGCAAGGTCACCACCTACATATTAAGTTGGTGTTAATATAATTTAACAGTGTTTAAACAGTGCTATTCAGATGTTCAGCCTCAAAAAAAGCACAACTGAAGATGATAACATTTTCTCTTCAATTGGTTGTTATTCCTAAATATATACATATACATATATTTATTTACTTATTTATAAGTATGTAATCCATATATATTCTTTTGACAAACCAAAACTGCTCTTCACAGAAAAACAAACTTTCTGGTAAGATACTAGAAATGTTTTGAAGCTGTGAACTATATCTACAAATCATATTTTAGATGTCTTGTGATCCTAACTGTAGGTTCATCATAGTGCTTTTTAAAAGATTATTTAAAAGGTTCAATAAGATTTTTCCCAGCCACTCATTTTCAATTTTCAAAATAAAACATATTTTGCTATTCATGAATGTTCTATAGTCTGTGAGTAAGAATATATGAACATGTATGCTCCTACATTTTAACCAACTTCAGGTGGATATAAGCCACTTCTTCACTCTTTGGAAACACAAATCAGAGGCTACACAGCTTCCCCCTGTCTCTGAAAAATATTTTTTTCATAAATATATTCTCTTACATGGTCTAAACCTGACTTTTAGTATTATTTCTACATACTTGTAGATATTTTAATTATAAATCAGAGTAAGAATATAGTAATAAACCCTTGAAAATGTTATTTCCCTAATTCCCTAATAATATTACTCTACAGTTTCCAGCTGATAAACTACATTAATACTTCAAAAGAAGCACTTGATTAGAGAAAGAGTACATTGATTTCTTTTAGGTAAAGTAGTAGATCTCTGTGAGCTAAAAACACCGTAACACAACATATTAATTATCATCAAGGTGGTATTTTGTTGCAGCAGGCCAGTTGTGTTCTAGATTGATTGCAAAACAAGTTTCAAGCATTAGGTCTTGAAGGCAAGCCAATTTTAAATTTTAAATTCTAGTTAAATGAGCAATTTTTCTTGCAGATAGGAGAATAAAGCTCTCTCTCTCACACACAGTGTAGCTGGTTCTTAGCACCAAGTCTGAATGCACCCAAATGTCAGAAAATCTGCCACATAAAATGATCTATGTAGTCAAAACTGTTATTTTTAAGTGCTAAGCTAAAATATAGAAATTGCCTTCATCTCGATTACTGTTTTGGGTAACTTTCTCTTTATTCTGCCATGCTTCTAAATGCTTTTTCAACCAGTGACATATTCTTTTAAGGTCTAGGATTTTTTTGCAGAAGGGTTTGTGTGGACTAAAATCCAAATGATTGTAGTGACAACAGAACAAAAGATTAAAGATTATATCAGAAGTGAAAAATGGAAGAGTTTTGGTGGAAGAAAAGAAAGCCAATCCAGTCAAAGTCATTACATATTCAGTCAATTACTGTTATTACTAATCTGGGCCCTAGTTCTGTATTCAGGATTACTGGCTACCTCTGCTGTCTATATTGGAAGTGATAATTGACATTGGTCCCTTTTAGTGTGCTTTCAGAGGGCTTCAAATTCCATTCTCATTTGAAATATATCCTCAATTATAGAAAATGGAGAGATATCACCTTTCTTTACAGAATGCATCAGCATGTGCAATTTTTAAAATATACAGAAATGAAGAAAGAAAAAAGGAAGAAAAATGTTTAATGGAAAATCATAATCATCTTATAAACAACTTGTGTTAGTATAAGGTAACCCTGATTTATGTGAGTAATAAATTTTACAGATAAATAACTATTGCTTTTATATTTGACAAATATTTTTTGTTATATTTATAGTTTATATTAAATTTATTCCCTCTGTGCTTCCCCTTCATTAAGTCAGAGAAGCAATTGGTTTCACTAGGTTGATTCAAGTAAGGATGTAATTTACAGGTTCTGGCATGAATCAGTCCTCTTTTGTAGCCGCAGATATGAAAGGGACTCTCAGCAAAAATCTTCCCCAGCTGGGGAGTCCTACAACATGCTTTACATTTTCTATGCAACAGAAATAAAGACCTATAATGCAAAAATCTTGGCTAAACTCTCTCCCAGGTGCCAAGGACTTTCTGTTGTCCTTTGTAGGCTGGATTTCTTGGGTCATGACTTGGTCCAGTCATGACTCGGCAGGGGTGAATTTTCTTATTCTCTTTTTTATCTTTTGTGACTGGATTAGCTTTGTTTGGGCCCTTCCTCCCTTCATTGGTCTCTACATGAAGTGCAGTATTGCAAATCCCATCATAGCTGGAAATACAGCTGAAGGCCCTCTCCTGAGCAGGCTGCAGGGGTTGAGAGCATCCCAGTTGGGCAGTCTGACCTGTCTCCCCGTTTGTCCAAAGGCTGTGAACAATTTCTTGATGAAACCCTGTGCTGGTTCCCCCTCAAAGCTGGGAAGAGACACTGCTTATTCCTGTGCCTTTTTTTTCTTGAGGTATGGTTTGAATAAGGTAGAAAGACAAATGAAGGATGGAATGGAAATTGGGGTGTGGTACCCCTGGGGAAACGGGAGGTGGCTACAATGTCTGGTTTTCCAGTACTCAGGAAGTTTGATGCACCTAAAACTGTGCAAAATGGCCCTAGTGTGTTTTACATATTTGCAGATGGTTTCAATCTGCAGGTAAAGGCACCTGGCCGACTTCTAGGTAAAGGTCATTATAGCCTCAGTACATAACTCCTTGGGTAGCCAAACCTCACTATTTTCCCATTTCAGTAGCAGGCTCTATCTCTCCCGCCTTTGCAGTCCAAGCTGTGTGTGCACATCAGGCCATACTTTATTATGTGAATAAATGCAAGGAACTATGACTATAATGTTAATAAAATCATAATCCGTGACTACATGTGCTTTTTCGAGTTCTTCTAACAATGCAACTTCAGTGTTCTCATAAAGAAAGTGTGTTTGAAAATACGAGATACATATCTATGCAGTTTGTGCAAATGTGCATCTGTACAAATTCACAGTAAAACATTAACTACACATATTTCACACATTTGATAGGCAGGATATTGAAATAATTATTCTAATATTCCTAAATTTTACTTTTATAATTATGGAACATAGATCTTGTATTTTTGCTTAGTCATCTAATCAGATTATTCAAATTTGGATTTGGCTACAGAAATATTTTTTAGTTTGAAGGACGGTATAATAACAAGATGAAATAAAATCAATTTGTACTCCAAAATCAAAATTACTTTGATCGAGAAAATAAAGCTCACCAAACATCACACTCTGAATCTATTTCTTCTTATTTACAACAACTGAATGAAACCAAAAGATCAATTTAACAATAAATTATAAAATATTTAAACCATCCTCTTTCATTTTCATTGCATTCATTCTTTTGGTTTGGTTTGTGGTGGGTTTTTTCCTAGCTGGTTAATCAGAAATGATGACTCCCTCAGCAATTTTTCATTGACCCTGTGGACTTATTAAGGTCAAATAGAAAATGTCACTGTTTACATTCCTCACCACCATTATTTACTAGACAATATTTACTTGCTAAGCAATATGGATTTCCGACCTGTACTGAAATCAATTACTTAAAAGAGCAAGGCTGCTATTGCTCCTAGAGACGTAGATTTAAAAAATAAAAAAGAGAGAGAAGCGGTCAACTTACCTGGCCATGCTATATACCATGCCATTATAGACAGTATACAAACTGTTTGGGATATGAGACAGCAGATCAAAGCCCCCTCCACGAGGATTATTAGTTCATGTCTTGGTCATGCTGTTCCCATGAACCTCCTCTTCCTTCTGTGCTGCAAAGTCATTCTCTGCTGTCAGCATGCAGAACCAAGCACAGTTCTTTTGGGGTCCTGGCACAGCAGGGTTTATGAGTATTTACCTTAGATTAACACCTAAATATGTTGAGCACTTATTTAATATTTAGTACACAAAATATTTAGGTATTTTATTTGCTCTTCTCATTTTGAATAAGACAATGCAAACAACATTTTTAATGAAAGTTTGCAAAGTCTTTCTAATTAACGAATAATTTATATGCAACTGGATTCTAATACCTGTGGCTATACTGTGTCTTATATTCAGAATTTTGTGGTTTCCCTTCTTTGAAACATGTATGTCTTGAATATTTTTTGGATAGAGTAGGAAAAGCAGTTTTAATGGAAAGAGACAGTATCAAGGGGACAAGGCACCCTCTTTGTCCTGATAATTATTGGTCCATAAACTGGGTATATAACAAGATCTCTTGAAGGGATTAAATATCCTGGCAACCAAAAAGGAAAGCAACTTTACTGCTCTCAGCTCATTTTATTCTGCCAAATCATTGCCTATCTCACAGACCTGACAATAATCTGGGCCAAAAATGCCATAACTAAGCAAGAAAAATAAGTGTAAATTCACTTTGTCATCTTCTTTAGATCTTATGAACAATCTGTGGAATCAGAGATTTTAATGAACTTTCAGCTGACATGGAAAGTCTTACTTTTTCTTAACTCTGAAACATATTTGCATTAACTTCATAAATATCCAAAACAAACAAAACATGCCAACAAGCATTTGAAACTGTGCACCGAATCCATGCAACTTAACTCTGGTCTGATCCCTCCATGTAGAGCCTCTCACTGAAATGCAGATGCCATTTCCAATAACACAACTTACCCCATGTATACATTCTTTTTCAATGAGATAACTATATGAAAAATCAGTAGATATGCAGATATATTTTTCATTGGGGCAAACAAATGACCTCATTATGACTACTTTAGTTGGGAACTGTCTTTGTATTAAATATAGAGTCTGGTTTTGGTGACCAGTGAAGTAACTACATCATTATGATATTTTCTATCTTTTATACCATACTTCTCTTTTGCTCTGTGACTATGTAAAATGGCACCAATCTTTTAGCAGTAATAATGTAAAGAAACAGCATGAACTGGTTTATGCTCGGAATGATCAAGGATACAGACAAAAGCACCTCAGAATATCATAAATACCTTTCTTACCTGTGCTTTCACACAAATGTTTAAAAAAGTATTCCCAAACCCTATTATTTCAGTTTTAGAGATCCTAAAAGACAGTCTTACTACATCTCTATTTAGAAGTCATCTCTCCAAGCACTATGACCTTCAAGGGCTTTTTTTGTGTTAGTAATATCAAGACCTACATCAAGTAAGTGTTCTGAAGTTACCACTATTACAAATTTATATACCTTAGTTAATACTCGGAGATGTGGGGAATGCTCCTTACTTACCTTTTTGCCAGGGAGAAATTCCAGTACTCTCTGCAGTCAATTAACAGTTAAACCTACCTGGCTCTTTCCACATAGGAATGAATTTTCTAATGATGGCAAGTGACTGAAACTGTGACTGCAGCAGAGCAGTGCAGGAGAGAGGAGATAATGCTCTATCAAATCACTTGCAGTGTTGGAGATTATAGGAACACCCAGGGCTGAACTTCCATTCAGCAGAAGTCGTCCAAGAAAAAAGAATATAATGAGAGACTTCATCTTAGAGCAGTATGCTCCTCAGCAAGAAAAGACTGAAATTTATCTAACAGACTGCTGCTTATTTCCTGGGAGATGTTTGAATTGACTTTAGAGATAGCTGACTTGTTATTCCACGGGCAGGAGAGAACAGAGAAAACAAAATGAAACCAAGCTAGAGTGAGAGCTAAAGGAGAAGAAATGCCATACTTAGGGGTTTTTTTTCTTGTCTGCCTCAAAAGAAAGCAATTGGTTTTTACTTTTCCCCAGTCTTTGTATTTTATTAAAATAAACTTATTTTATTTCACTTAAAAGTTCACCTAGTGCTGCCAGACTCTCCATCACCAAAGAGCCCAGGGCAGAAACAGGGCATGGATTCTCAGCTGCAGCAATCTGAATCTCAGACTGAGCCTTCTGTAAGTGCCTTGGTCTTCATCCACCAGCAGGCAAGGATGTGATTGCTTGATCTG
>VYZT01054245.1:0-73435 GCA_013400735.1 Pomatostomus ruficeps
TTTGAGAGATTCAAAGAACCCTTGGTGACAGATTCAGCATACGATGCCGGTGTAGTGGCAAGGGCAGAACATGCTCTGTTAAAGGAGGTGTCCAACCCGAATTTACCTAAGCTGCTTTCTAACCTAGTCCACACGCTATCCCACAGACAGCATCTGTTTCATGTTTTACATGCGAGGTCTCATACAGACCTCCCAGGACCCATTGCCGAAGGTAACCGGAAGGCAGATGCTCTAGTTGCCACGCCACTTACATCTGCAAACATTCCTGACCTCTTTGCCCAAGCAAAACAAAGTCACTAGTTCTTCCATCAGAATGTGCCAGCTCTCACCACCCCTTTCCTTTCCCCTTAAAACTCAGTGTAACTACCCCCCAAGGGTCTTTCTTGTAGCCCACATCCCCTGGAAATAAACCCTGTGTGCTGCTGCAAGAAAGTTCGTTCTCACTTCTTTGTTCCCGCCTACGCTTGACTAATATCGACCACTCTGCTCACCACTGTGGAGTTGATAACTAGGTATATAGATAAACAGAGAAAACTGCTCCTCTGCAGCTGTTTATCTGACCTAGCACGGACCATTGCCCCACAGACTCCCGGGCAGTCCTGCAGTCCAAAGCGTTAGACACGTTATGTGTCTATACTGAAATGTACATAGTTCATGCATTTATCACAGTCTGGTACAGTATCTTACAATAATATAACAAGTTAACAAATGAAGAAGCTCAAAAATTTCTTACAAGGGGCATTGCAAAATTAATTGTTCTGGAGCTGTAAGGTCATTTTGTCACTCTGCTATATCCCTAACTTAAGAATCTGTACATAGAATATACAGTAAATAGTGTAAATATAGTACACAGTATATTTAATAACATATACTACATATCAGCAAATTAAACAGCATTCATCCCCAGAAACTGCATCTTGATTGCCCTAGTGTTGATGTTTTCAAACAGCCCTTGCCATGCCTTGGTGTGGTCCAGCTCACCAAAAGGATTCCCACACACAGCTCAGGAGATAGTAAGGGACCTTTTCTAGAATGCAGTCTGAATGTCTGAAGCCCTGTCGTGAAAGGTGACCTCATGCCAGGAGGTCTCTGTGGCAGAGGAAGTCTTTAATTTGCTGTGTCAGGCAGAGCCCAGGAGTGCATTTGCTAGGCACTGGTGGCAGGTGTATGCCACAGCATGCCCTGCAGTCTTTGTCCCCAGATACCTGCCCTATGAAGGCTTCCTGCCCATCGGGCCCCAACCCAGGCCACTCACCATCTGCCAAAGACTGCAGAGTGCACAGTACCTTCCTACCACCTACATGTCCAGGTTTCTCCTGGATGAGCTGGACTCTCCCGGAGGATGGTGGACACTTACCCCCAGCAGGACATTGCTGGGAGAGCCATGCTGTGTTTGCTGATCAGGCCTGCTCCCTCTCTGGCCTGGACATGATTTAGACAGCATACAGCACCCATGTCATAAATGAGTGATGAACATTACACCAGCACTGCTGCACTAGGCCATTTCCTCACATAAACAAAGCATTACTTCAGGCTGCATCACTTCTCTGAAAACCAACTTTGCTGCTCGTTAACATTTTGTTGTTGCTACAGAGTGTTGACAACAAAGATAAAAAATCAGCATTGCTTGACTGAGGTTAACTCTGATTAAATCTCACTTTAAACCAGTCATCATCTGCTCTCAGTATTGGCTTCATTTTCCAGCAGAACAACACATAAAATAGTAAATAGGGACTAATATCTGTAAGAATTATGCAGGATTTAGGATCGGAAGGAAGATTTATTGTTAAAAAGCAGGTGGCCTAAAAATAATCCAGAAACTAGAGAAACACGTGTTGTGGACTAACTTGAGGTCCCAAACTGTGCTAAACCACTCAAAGTGTTGAAAATTTAAAGCTATAAGAACTGCAAAGTTGCCTCCCTAAAATGAAGAAGCAGAATGACAGATAGCTGATTAACTTTTCAAATGGATACATATCTGTGCTCATCTCAATCCCCTCACCATAGTTTTGCTCTCCTAAGAAACAGCAAAATACATCTATTGATGATATCTTTCTGTTTGTGATGGTGTCCAAGGTACAGAAAACAGAATATGATCCTAAATGTCTCTAAAACAGACAGGATATTCACAAAAGGGTCATATCTTTAGCCAAAAGAAGCTCAAAATCTGAAAGGAAATATTTGACAAAAGTTAGTGATAGAATTATAATTCATTTTCTCAGGAAGAACATAAGAATGAAATAGCTGACCAAATAGTTGACTACGTTCTTACAGCATCCCTTTTTTTTTATGAAGAGAAATGAGGTACTTACAGTTATTATGAACACAAAATTCCCCAGGCCAGGCACTTTCTGCTATTTAAGAGGTCATAACAACTCTACCCATTTTCTGTAGCTTGCTGCTTTGAAAGCAATTTAAAATTCTTTGCTATGATCACTCATCTGACTCTCTAGGAGAGAAATAAACCATCTTAGACAGCCTAGTACCCACTGAAATGCCTTTAAATCTTATATTGGAAATGTAGGGTTTTAGTGGGTAAGAGCTAGACGGCACTTTTGTTTCATACCCACTATGAGGAAAGTTGGACAGGATAGCAAGTTACATAAGGTTCTGACTTTCCTTTTGTGCCAGATAATGCTCAGACAGAAGCTTATCCTGGAAATTATCTATTTCCCTGTGTGCTAAAAAAATCTCAGATTTCCTAAATTGCACTGTAAAGTGCACTGAGTCAAGATCAGTTAGAAAGTACATTTGAAGTACCCAGGAGGCAAGGTGTGGTCTAACAGTTATTCTTGTTTTATGATGGAGAATGTGTTTTTCAGCCTTTACAAAGGTCAGATAAAATATGCATAGAGTACATTTAGATAGCATAAAATGTGAGTGCAGAACTGTATCTGTCCCAAGGTACTAATACTTTTTGTGAAAATTAAATTGCTCTGAATCCACATGAGGTTCTGAAGTGCTAATGCTTGTGTGGGGAATATTCCCCAGGCAAATACCTCTATTTAAAATGCATATATTCATCCAACTGCCTAGTGTAGATTTAAACACAGGAGATAAGAGTGAAATAGCATCTTTGCCTGAATTAGAACACAATTCAGTGCATGTCAAGAACAGGAGGCAGTACGTAGTAAACTACAGAGTTAAAATTTACTCCTTTGAATCCAAATGACAAAATTTTCAGTGTTACAGCTATATGATATCAAAATGTGGAAATACTCTTCAGAATTGCCATCTCCTGTGCTGATTCTCTGGTCAGACTGAATCTGACAGAATATTTTTGCTTGGTTGGATTTTGTGTTTAGGGAAGAGGGACCTCTGGTATGGGGTGACCACTTCCTCAAGCCCCCAACTAGGGCAGTTTATAGGGGACAGTGAGTGACAAGTCAGAAAATTACATATTTGGGGGTTGTTGTCTGCCTTTCAGCAAGGAAAGGAGAGCAGTACACCATTTTCTGCCTATACAGCCAAGTACTGCATACCTGCAAAACCCAGGGAGCTGCAGTCTATCACCCACCAACCCTGCACAGCTCAAAGGCTCTGCGGGCTATGCCAGAGGATCGCCTTTGTCTCAACACCTCTGCTCTGCTCTGCTTCCACCTCCAGCCGAGAAAGCGCAGGCCTCGCTCTCCACCTCTCCAGATTAAATCATCTCAAGCCTTTTGTACCTAATCAGACTAAAATAGCACTGTACTGACCACACAGGGTCATTTGTTGAATGAGAATAGCTAGAAGAGAAGGTTCATTCCATTTTTAAGTTTTCCTTTTTGAAGCGGTGCAGGTGGTGCTGAGGCTGGAGCGCAGATCAGAGGCAGCTCTGCCTGCTGCCAGCAGGTGTTACACTGCACTCTGCTGGCTCTGCCACACAATTCTACTGATGATGCGGCAAACCTTTTCTTCTGTGATGATATGCACTCCTTAGGCTGTGACTTTATTAAATAGGAAAGGGAGAGGGCCCTATAAAAGACAAAATACTGACAGACCTTGAGCCCTACATATAAATATATATGAAACTGTGTGGCCACACCACACTGACAGTGCTCTGGAAAGTCAAACGTCCTTCTCTGCTCCTACCATCCAGCTCAGTTCACCTTCTTGCTCACTGAGGGGTGGGAGTCAGGAATACCCCCAGGGAGGAGTATACTGCTGTCTCCTCTACTCACCAGCCAGCATAGCTGGGAATATAACATAGTCATTCACAGCTGAATAAAGCCAAGTGATCCATTTAATGAGTCGTCACAGTAAATAAAGAAACAAAAAAGCCCAACTCTGTTGCTAAACAAGTATTAACAACTAAGAACTTTAAAATACAATTGTTAATCACTAAGATATTCACTAAGACAGAAACTATTTTTCAGCTACGCCATAACGCAATGGTCACCTTCTTCTTGACTACCTCTGATATAGAAATCTTTTCATGTACTATGTGCCTATCCACAGTTAAGTTATGTGGGATAAAAAATACATTTTAAACAAACCTGCACATTCTCAGACATGTATGATTCATTTCAACTACCAGGAGCTTTCCCTCCAAGGATTCCTCACAGTCTCCTCCTAACAATCTATCAGATGTTGAGTTGAAAGATGGGATGAACCACTACCCCAGTGTGTATCACTTCTGCTATAATTATGAGATGTGCAAAAAATAGAACTGCGCTCTAAACTCCTTTTCTTTACTGCTCAAGGGAGATCTTGAGCTCAAACTTCCATTTGAAGAAGTTTAAAAGGAGAAAGAAAGAGACACTATATGATCATGATAGCACTGAATGCATGCAGAAAATGTGGTAAATTGAGAACATAGCATCATAAAAAATATGAGACAGACAAATTAAAATTATCTGGTCACTGTATAGGCCTGTGGGTCCTGGAGAACAGCAAACAGTGGGGGATGAAATTGTGTCCAGTTACTACTTTAAGACAACAAGGTGACAGTAAGGTTTCAGTGCCTCAAGAATGTTTCCACTGGGATCAGGGAATACTCATAGGAATAAATATCACACTTGCATCAGGAGGAAAAAGTTCACTCCCTGGGCTTCGCTGAAGTGCTAGAAAAGTAGCCAAGAAATTCCAAGGCTGTACTGAGTGGCTGTGGGTCAGATTACATTCAGCTCAGCACTTCAGTATGAACAGCTGAGAAGAGCATAGAAGTGGATAGGAAGAGAGTCCCAATGGCTCCACCTCCCATAAAAATAAATTATTCATAAAATACAAAATATAGGTGTACAAAGATATGCATTGAAGATACAAAGTTAATTGATACATGTTTGCATAATAACATTAATAATTTTTATCTTTACCCTTTATCTATACATCCATTGCCTTCAATACAAGATATACTTAGTGCAAATCATGCACTAACAAAATGTTCTTCCATTTCCTGAATGTTCATTTTCTGTGTTTTTAGGACAGAAAATACAGCTGATGATCATGTTTTGAAATAAAATGGATAAGCAATAATGAAAAAAAATTAAAATAGACATTTTAATTAATAAACTATATAAATCATAACCATCCCCCAGTATTATTTTAAGTGTAGAAGGGAAATATGTGTGAGAGCAGCCAGGAACCTTTAAGTGGACAAAAGACCATGCTGCCAGACAGAATGGAAGAAATGGAGCAATAACCTCTGAAGATGGCAGCTTGGCTGAATGTGAGGGTCTGCATGAGTACTTACAGGTCTGGGACTAGTAGACGGGGGTTGGGGAAACCTGAGTGGGTGCCAATAAATGACTCTGTGGTATGTCTGAGCTTGTCTGAAATATGGCTGGGTCCGAACACTCCCAAAGCTGGTTGTGCCTACATGACTGATAACCAGCAGAGAAAAGAGATAAAATACACTAAGGGGATGGAAGCCATTATTACCCTTTAGCCTGATGGTTACAGGTGCTCAGAAAGCAGCATCAGCTCTGATTCTCATTTCTTCTAAAAGCTATCTACTCCCAAAATGTCACAAAGGAACTTACATACTACATAACTGGCATCTGGACTCACCAAGCAGTTCCTCAGGGGTACTAACCACGGGAAATAAACAGTCACAGTCACTCTCCATCAGGAAGTGACCAAAATTTCATCTCCTGACTGGCATACACACATATCCAGACAAAGGAGACCATTTTCCATTTCCCTGCTAAAAGGGAGAGGATTGCAAAAGGACAACCTGTTTTTATCTTTTAGCCTCCTGTTCTTGTTTTCAAAAGTAAGGTTGGTGGGAAGAAACAGCAGTGCTGAGGGATTTCATGGATACAGAGAGCAGTCAGCAAGTTATCCATGACGTGGGGGTAGAAGACTGAGTACCTTTAAAGCATCTTAGGAAGCAGCAACCTGGTGATTTTTGATGCCAGGTTCTACACAGGGATATGTTTCTCCCATCCTGAGCTATGAAAAGGTTGACAGTTGGGCTGGACTTGGCTGGAGGATGATAAAGGCAAGTAGCCCTTCCCAAGAGCAGAAGGAATGATGCACTTATTATCTGTACTAGTGCCACAAGGCTGTGCTCAGGGCTGCTTCCACTGCTGGCAGATGGAGACGGTAGAAGATTAAATGTGTGGCCAGCCAAGTGTTAGCCACAAATATTCCAGCTGTTTCAGCACAGCTGATGCTCATGTTCTGGACAAATTAAAAGGGGTTTGTGTCTCTGCTCTAAATATTTATTTTCTTTTGAAATATCGCAGTCATGTCTTCATTTTTGTTTGGGTTTTTATAATTTTTTAAAAGCTCAACTCACATGTAATGTTTCAATTGTTTAGGAAAGTATGGGATTAGTTTGTGGGAAGCTGTTCTACCCAAGCATGTTCTATATAACAAGGTCAACATTTTGAAAAATAAAATTAATTAGATTAGAACCTTAAAAAAATAAAGAAGGAGATGAAAAAGTAAACAGAACTTAACAAATAGTAAAACAAATACAGCTGTGTATCCCTGCCCTGTCCAGCTATAATTTTGTTTACCTAAAAGAGCTTCATCATGACAAGAACATATAATTTTCCACTTCAAATGTTGAGAAGATATAATTCTAATGAAAAAGGAGCTACTATTTTTTTCAGCTACTTGCCTCTTTTATATCTGGAGTTAATGAATAAAAATATCTAATTTTTAATTTCATTTTCATAATCTAATATTCAGGTACTCAGTGACCCTTCTCCAGCCTAAAATGAGTACCAACAGAAAAGTGTGCTGAATTTAACAATTCTCTTTCAGCCTTTGTGTGAATTTTTAATTGTATTTGATATAAAATACTTTACAGAGAGTATAAAAAGCTTGTTGTATTCCCCAGAAATATTTACCTGTTTATATGTAACACATGTACTCCATATTTGCTTTCAATTCTGTACTTTGTCGGATCACTTGCAGGGGAAATCAATTCCTCATTTTTGTACCTGAAAATCAAGAAAAAAATAAAACTCATAAATATCAGCAACTATCCATTCTTTTGGTAGATCTTTGAATCACAATATCATTTACTATCATCTGATCTCTCTCTGCTTGCTCAGAGTATTTTCCAGTATGTATGGATAGATACATATTGGGCCGTGAAGGCAAAGCAGGACCATCATAGCAACAAGGAAGTGGAAAGAGAACATGTGCACCCAATCTAGAAGAGGAGGAGGAAGAGAAGTAAAGAGAAGATGGCATGGGGCTTGAACTTTCAAGTCCACTAGCTGTGACACAAGATGGGAAGCCAACTTGATCTTGCGCCACAGTAAAACACTTCAGCACAAAAAAGGGGAGCAGCAACAGAATTGTGCCTTGTGTTAGATCTTCACAGTCCAGGCTTTCACATATATAGGACAGCACCTGTCCAGAGGAGGGCAGCTACAAGGAACTTTATGTCCTCCGCAACAGAAGGTAACACAACGTGACCACAGATATAGTCCATGACAACAGTGGTGCTGTGCTCATTTATCCAGACTTAGAAAGTAACCTGTCAGCCCTGTGTATTTTGCCATTTGCTATTTTGTGTTCAAAGAATCAATGGCTGGAAAGACTGGAATGGCTTCCACTGTCTGCCTTCTGAAATACTTGAGTTTGCTTCTCACATTGCACAGGGCCACTCAGCAAGTTATCCTCCCACTCCTTCCACTGCAGTATCAACTGCTATGATCCAGCACATCTACGAGGATTATAAAGGGGATTTAACAAAGCCATTATATACATGACACTTATCAGTTATGACATAACTTTCAAATGAAAAAAGCTTAACAACATTTTTAGAGGGCTAGGAAAGGCCAGTCTCTTACCATTGTACAACAGGGGTTGGAAATCCTTGTACAGTAAAGCAAAGACTCACAGACATCTTTTCCCAGACAGTGTGAGACCTCAGGCGCACTAGAATTTCAGGGGCTCGACTTATAGTTTCTTCAATGATATGTCTTTCCAGAGCCATATTTTCTTCTACCTATTAAACAGGGGAAAAGAAAAGAAGCATCTGGCACCAGACTCAAATAGAGTAGAAGATCTAACCCTAAACCCACAAAAACATGCTTAATCACTACTCGTATTTGAAGCACAGGCCTAAATTTCCATATATCTAGCAGTTATTTTTACACAGGAGCAAAAAGATTCAGCAGGTACCATTCTTTGCACAGCAAGTCTATCCAGATGCTCTCTAGCACGGTGCCTGGCTGTGTGAATCTCCTTTTCCAAAGCAGAGAGTTCGCTGGCAAAACGGATTCTTTTCTCATCACTTGCATGAGACTTTTGCTCATGACTCCTGTGGGACAGGAAAAAACATCATGTAACCAATATGAAGGTTTAAGCTTGTCACTCATATACATCAGGTAAAAGGGCTCTGGAACCATATCAGCAGGATGTAAAATTTAGGAATCATTCTTAGCATTTATCTGTGTATCCTAATAATGAGTATGTGAAATCATGTGAATTTTCTTCATATTCTTGCCCCCTGTACTTGTGGGGCCATAGCTCTAGGTCTTGAATTCTGCTGTGGTCACACTGACATGGTTCCCCACAGACCTCTGGTAATGGAGATCAAGAACCTGCCTGGCCTCCTTCTGGCCCCTAATTTTCCTTCCCATGGACACAAGAAGGCAGAGGAGTGAAGGCAAGTTCTGTGCCTGTTCCCAATCTGTTAAAAGTTGTGCCTTGCTTACATAGTGCCCTTAGCTTTAGAACCTGGGAGCTCTTGTAGCACCATGGGCTGTATCAGCTGACCTCACCTGAAAGATACAGACCAAGCAGCTCATGAGGATTTGATGAACAGTTGCATGCAAAAACAGATGTCTTTTGACAAGGATGAGAAGGAAGTATTATAAAAACTACCAGGAAAATAAAGTTTTGAAAAAGTTTGAGTTGTTTCCTGAAAATCTAACTCCATTTAGAATCTCTAGATTTTTCAGAATTCCTAAAAATACCCCAACTCATTAATGTTTTTAAGAGGAGCTAGCTCAGTTTCCTTCATTCATGCTGATTCAGTAAACAGCCTGTGCTACTCTTTTCCTTCCCAACAGGACAAATTAAGGTACTGAATATCAGATATTTCTAACGTCTGTCAATACAGTCAACATATGTCAAGACTCTGAAAGCATAACCCAAATAAGAAAACTTCCATGAAATTCAGTGAGCAGTTGGTCAAGATATTATTTGTCTGATATTTTAAAAAAAATTTTTTGTACCAGTTCAATGTACTTTAAATACTAGCCGTGTTCTATCATGTCTTTTTTTATATTGATTAAATTAAAGTATACAAAATCATTTGGTTTTTCTAGAGATTGCTGTTCTGAGGTTACATACTTCAAACCAATCAATGTATCAGAACCATATGGATGTATATCATTTTCACAATATATTATCTACAAACAAGGCAGAATTCCTTTTTGTAGTATAAACCCTCCATGTCTTTGGTGCAGTAACTGTAGAGTAAAGCAGAGCCAAAACCAGTGAAATTTGCTGAGGGGAATTTTGTCATCAGCACAGTTGCTATGGTATGGAGGTCAGTGGGCCTATGCCACCAGTATAAAGAGAGCTACTCTCTTGGTTATAGAGAGTGAAAAGGTCTTCCCCCTGGGTGCCATGCTTTGACTATTCAAATGTACCTCGGTCTCCTATCCCGGTTGGTTCTCCCACCCGCTTACTACCTGACATACCTTAGCCTTTGCTACCTGAGAATGTCCTCCTTAACCACTCCCATAAAGTTCCCCCACTGGTTCTTGGCTCCCCACTCCGCCCCTCTGCCCTTAGTCCATTGGTCCTGTGATCTTTATAAGCCTGTGCCCGAGGGGAACTGACCCCTTTCTGTCCCTGGGTCCTTTTGTGAGCAGAACTCCTCATGTTCTCCCTTCTACCTTTGCACGTGGTTGGAATAAAGCTTGCAGAATCTCATACAGAGAGCCTTTCTGCATCTGCTTCCTTGTCGCCAGCAGCTTCTTTGCCAAAGCTATCCAGCAAAACTGTGTGTGGGTGTTAGCAGCTGCCCTGTACCTAGCAGCATCTTGAAAGAAGTGATGCCTGGGAAGGCAGCAGCATTTTAAACACCCCAGAAACTCACAGGTTGCTACACTATGGAATATCTTATCAAGGCTGTAACTGAGACATGACTGCAAATTCTTTTGATATTAAGGAAAGAATTTAAAACATTTGAATTTATTCAAATCAGAAATTTAGGAATAGTGGAGTAGCTCTGTTCAAAATGAGTTCTGGATACCAAGTGGATTCTAATTTATTTTTGTTTTAAAGCTGTTTTCAACGGTCAGAGTGGGGATCAGGGAAGAAACTCTGTGTTGAAATATGAGACTGAAAGTGACACTCAGTCATTTAGAGTTCCAGCCAAAATAGATTAGTGAAGAACAGTGACAGAGAAGCCTCCAGTCTTGTCAACTCTGAAAAGAGCCCTGGCAAAAGAGTTGGGACCAGAGCCAGTAACAGGTCAGAGTGGGCCAACAGAGCTTTACCTTTTCCTGGATTCCTGCATTGCTTCATGCGCCAAGGTGCGTGCCCTCCTGGCACAGAGTCTACATGTTGTTTTGCCCAAGCCAGACGACTCATAATAAGCAGCCTGCCTGGAAGCAGCCCTTCAAATATAAAAGGCATTGTTATAACCCAGCAATTCAGGTAAAACATGAACTCACAAACCTCAAAGAAATTACTTTGAGTTGAATGAGCTGAATACCATGACAGCACTGTTCAGTGAGAAACCTTTGCATCTTCATTGACTACACTAGGTGTTGATTGTCACTTGTCCTTCAAGGGCTTAATGCCCATCATCTTTCACTGGGGATCATTAGGCATTTTATTTCATTCTGTTAAATTTATATTTATTTCAGTCTTCAATCATTCAGGTGAGATGATAGCATTTCAGTGAACCACAAGGGTACCAGCCTGTCTATACACAAATTACACAGATTCCCCATAGCATTGTCTGTTTCTAAGTATTCCTGCCTTTCTATATTTCACAGAACCTTCTGCATAAACTCTCTTCTTTTATAAGTGAATCTGGACCAGCTAGACAGCTAGGCAGGCATGTTAATTACTAAGGAGGGAAGTTTCAGGCTTTGAGATACAAAGAATGTATATTTTCTGGTTAAAACTGAGATTTCACATGAGAAGCAGCATTAAGCCTTCATTTAAGTTTAAAAAGGGAAATTTAATCACAAAAACTATAATTAGTTATAGCCAATTTCAGGAGAAGGAATATCATCATGTCATAGGGAATAATGGGTAAAAAGCTGTTTCTATGACTTACAATAAATTTCATGGCAATCTCTCTTAAGTCAAAGTTTCAATTTTAGCCTACAAGGAAGAATTTTCAATTTAGAGGTAGCAAACAGGAAAGATCCTAAGCTAAAAGGTCTGTGGAGGTATCTTGCAGTGTTGCTAGGGAGTTTGGCTATGCTGGTGAGGAACTATAGACAAGGAACATGCCAATGGAAGGAAGTGGAAAACTATCATTCTGAGTAAATCACAATTTTTGGGGGTGGAGAGGAAAGGTAAATATCTTGATCCTATGAACTGACTACCCAAAACAGACCTGTCATGTTTCTGACATGACAAATACATGGCACTTACTTTCTTGCTGCGTATTCCTCAAGTACATATCTTGTCTGGATGTTGCGATAGGACTGATCAAAGTGCTTGTGCCTCCTCTGGTAAAATGGCACTGCTACTGAAGACATACTTCTACTTGTTACAAGCAGTAATTCCTGCAGAGAGTGGAGTTAGCCATATATTTAGCCATACATACATTTAGCCCTGTATTTCAGACACTTTGGTTTGATAGTTTTTGATATGTAGACATGTGTGTGAACATGTACAAATGTATAAAATTGCACCAATTTGTGACAAATAGAGCCATCAGTCACACACATGGGTACCTCAGGCTGTATCTTATCAGTCATACAGTGTGAACTATGGAATCATAGATGATAGCCTAAAAGATGTTTCACTAGATCATTTTTCCCTTTCTTTGCAGATGTCATTTAACGCCTCCACAGAAATTTCCAGGGATGGAAATTTGACAGGTTTTTGGCCACTGTTAGACATTTCATCACTTTGCTCTTCAAACTTTTCACTTTTTCCATTCTGGCAATTTATGCTCACTGTTTTTTTTCCAATTCACCATGACAACAAATAGACTCTATTCGCCCACTTTTGTAGCAGCCTGTTGAAGATTTTCTTCGCTTTTCTTTCCTGCTCTCTTATTTAAACTCAACAAAGCTGGCTCATGCAATCTTTCTTTGAGGGTTTTTTGGTTGTTTTTCCTGGACTATCAATCATTCTGGTTTCCTTCTTGTGGACCTTCTCCAAAGCATGGCATAGTTTTTGATGACTATTTGGATAGAAAGTTCTAAGAAACATTCAGGGTTCTCCCAGAAGCAGTGTGGGAGAGAAGAGCACATTTCCCACTGAGTTAAACAGATTCCCAACCACACATCCCTTTGTGCTCATTAGAAATATGATGACAACTTCTTGCAAAAGGGGAATATCACCAGCCATGTTGTGAGTAGGTGCCAGCTTGTGTAACTGCAGTCTGGGTTGGATATGAGCATCTCTACTCCTGGGCCATTTGGCCCAAACTGAGCAGCCAAAACCTCCCCCACAAGGCACCTGCACTTCAGTGACAACAGCAGCAAGCTGCCACTATAAGTCTATAACACAGACGAAGATTTAGTCAGGTAAATTACTGCAGTAACAGCCAGTACCCTACTAAAAGCTAAGGGGAGTGTCCCTGATGTTATGTTCCCTGTAGGGTGCAGACTGCCAGCTCCATGCCAGCACCCAGAGCACAGCCTGAGGCACAGCCTGAGATCCACCTCAGGGCACCCATGGCAAGTGAAGCAACACCAGCTCACCAAGGGCCCACGTTAAGAGTGTGTCGGGCTCCCAAGGACAGCAATAGTCCTGACTGTCCCAGCCCAGCCTCCTCCAGAGCTCCTCCTACCCTGCTCACAGCCCAGGACCCTATGTCAGCCCCCAGGGCGCTCAGTTTCTGCCCCAGAAATGACACAGCAGAACCAGTCTCCAGCCCCCTCAGCTTGGTACTGCCCAGTTGTGGACTATACCAAGAAGAACCCACCTCAAACCCACACCAAAACTCCAAATTTGTAACAAAAAGTCACTTAAATAGGCAGATTCATGATGTATATAAAATGAAAGCTCAAAGGGATTTGAATAGAAATCTTATAAACTCATTTAGACAAAATTTGTAACAAGGTAAAATTAGAGCATATACCATATTTCCAGCATATAGTATTTATCAAAAAAAGAGGAAATGCTAGTCATTGATTCAGTAGAGTAGAAAACTGTAACTGTGTCTGGTTGTTACTTGCAAATAGTCAAGGGCAGAGTCAGGTGCTCCCAAAACATGATGTTCTTATATCAGCTACTTTTACTTTTCCAAGAAAAAGTAAGAAGCAAACAGTAGGCATATTTAATAGAAGTCATATCTTATTTTTAAAAAGTTCTTAGATCTAGAGAGATTTTTACAATTTATCATCTCATAACTGCATCTTCTGCATAACTTAGAGTTACCTTTTCAACCCTTTTTCAAGAGATATGAGAATGACAAGTCACACGTTCAGGAATGAGAGCTTTAGGCAAAGCACCAGACACTGCAAAACAAAAATCAAACAGATTTACAACATTACTGTGGGGCATTAAAGAAATATATTGCCACATTTCTAGAGAAATAAGAAAGCTACCATGACCCAAGGTAGTTCAGCACCTCACAGAGATGCTGGCTCAGTAAGATGCCCTCATACAAGGCTGAGCTCACAAGGACCCCCTCATGGACCTATTAACTCATCGTATGACACAGTGTCTTGGTTACATGAGCAGAGTCGCACAGACCCACGAGCAGCCTTGGCTTCTCCCAGCTTTGATACCTGCACATCATGTGATGCTACATGTGCTGTTTAACTGTGTGACTGTTGTATATATGATATTGGATTTCCACATTAGTTCATATGTTAACTGAACAATTAATTGTATAATGCTTCTTTTTTTCTATTTTTAATTAGCCTTTTTGCCCAAATGAAGGTGCAAAGGACAAACACATAGGTTAAGCTCACTCCACTGTTAAGTGCTACTCCTGTTTACTTGTGGCCAAGTTAAATAATCCTGTGAATTTATCAACACGCAATGTACATGTTGCTATGTATACAGCTCACACTGAGATCCACCTTGTAAAGAGTGCAGGGTAATGCCCATTCATCTGGATAGATCACAGTCTGATTTATCTTCATTTTTGAGAGGGGAGAAAACACTGTTGTCATTTACAGTCCAGCCTTTTCCACTAAATGTAAAACTTAAATTTTAATTAGTATATCTTCTATTTGTCAGCACCCAGGGCTTCTCAAAATTTGGGTTCATATATTTTTCACATTTACCCAAATACCTTTAGTATAGAAAAAAGGGTAGCCACCCACTCACAGCCTCCATACACGCAATTAACTGAGCTTGTTGGCAGCCAGACTAACTTTGCCTTCTGTTAACACAGAGGGGAGCTGCCTGGCAACAATTCCAAATGTAATAATAATCATCAGTTAATTACAACAATGTTTTCAGACTACGTATTTAATACTTAATAGTGCTGTAAAGACAAATACCAGAAGAGCAAAATCAAAGTCCCACTGTAAACGCAGTACATAGGGTATTGAGCTCCTGATAAAAGATGTTTATATTGTATTCCTAGGAACAATATGTTGCCTGTTTTACCAGTTTTCCACTGTTAAAAGTTTATATGAGATGCTTGAAATATATTCAAATATTTAGACAATGTGCCACTAATAGAGAACATAATATACAGATAACAGCTTAAGGTCACGGAATTTACTGATTTAGGTAAACCAAAATGTTATTACTGACAGTGTCCAGAGACCTAGTTATACTGGCAAGGGAATTAGTAGAAGTGACTCAAAAGTGAGATGCAGGCAGTGGCCTTGCAGAGAAATTAGGGGAAAAAATCCTGGTGGAAAACTGAAAATTCAATAACAACAAAAAAAAAGCAGAAGTCCAGAGAAAGGCAAATTAATTATCTGAATGATTATAACTAATTAAAAAGCAAATCTTAAGTTTTATTCACCAAGTTCTGCTGCAAGAATTATGGAGGCCTTGCTGAAATTCACAGCCTGTGTGTCACAAACAATCCCTGAGTTACATCCATGCAGATCCTCTTAATAACCCTGGATTTCAAGAAAAAGACCTAGAGTTACAGAAAAAAGATGATCCTAAAATATTTGGTGTTTCATCTGACTTTTACATTTAGTGCAATGCAGCACCATTGTACTCCTTTCTTTTTGTTATTATTATTCCTATTTATTCCTAGATCTGTAAATGCTGGGGACATCAGAAGGACCCAAAGTGCACTATCTATGTGCTGTATAAACCACTCAAAAGATTATTAAACCCAAAGAAAAATATTACATCAGCCAAAATGTCCTTAAGTATTAATGACATAAAACACAGGTGAATTAGACTATTCAAATCAGTTTACATAAACATACATTTCCTCATGTTTTGTAGCGTGTATATAACAATTTGTCCTTGACCATGAGGAAAAGACCGAGCTCCTAGGTCAGGATATGCATAGTTTTGTGACATAGTAATACTGATCTGAATAGAAAGCCATAATCTAGGACCACGTGACAAGGAGGCACATTCTTGAGCAGAGGAGCCAAGGGTCTGATATAAACATTGTTAGTTTGATAAGTGAGTTAATTTAAGATTTAAAGGACAAGCAGTAAATTCTAGCATGATCATTACCATTGCCTCAGAGCAGTCACACAACCAACTAAATTGATGGATGGCTTGACAAATGCCATGGGAAGAAGAATATGGCCACACTCTCCATAGATAGACATTTGTGTTCCCAGATTCACAAGGCTCGTGTCATGGGCAAGGCACTGTACAGCATGTATTTCTCAGCCTGACCTGCCAGTGCTATACCATGCAACGTACACTTTCTGTGCTCATCTCTGTTCCTGGCCATCTGCAGAAGTGCCAAAAATTATTCACGAGCTCTTGCCTGTCCTCACATAGCCAGAAATTTCCTTGACCATTTGCACTGATTTGAGGGCTTGTCCTGTTTTTCCCATGGCTTAGACATTTTTTCCTCTACTTGTCTCTTGTTCTGCTGGCTATTCTACATGTTGCTCAAAGTTAAGTGTTTTCAGGAAGCTACCAACTTATACTTTTATGGTGTATAAAAGCCCCTGATATTTAACTGATAAAATATATTTAAATCCATATCACCTACATACCACAATGAAAGACAGAAAAAGAAAAAAAGGAAAAAAACCCATTCATTGGCTGCTCCTAATGACTAGTATAAAAAATTACCATATTGCCTCAAAAAATATGAGATCCTTTCCAGATGGTTATATCCATGCTGTAGAGATTGTAAACTTAATAACATACTAGCATTTTCCCCCAGAAACTGACTTTGGTGAAAATCTTGTAAAACCATCATGAATCATTATGCAACTCATAAACACTGCAGTCTAAACCGAATGGGATGTAGAGGATCTGATAAAATCTTCTCCATTTTGATAAACTAATTTAATAAAAAACTGATTTTACAAAATTTCTAATATGTCTCTCCAGTCTTTTATCTCTGTACACATGTATATTTAGATCTTCCACAGAAATTTATGTTTTGTGCATGAAAAAGGATGAACTTTAGAACCTAGGCAAATACACTGTCATTTTAAAATGTTTCAGTCCTTCCCATTGAAGACCTTGTTCAGTCTGCATAAGAATTCAATTTTAGCGTTTTTGACAATAGAACACAAATGCTCATCTTTAAAAAAAAAACCAAAAAAACAAAAAAACCCACATATGGAATCCTTATTTGCTTACTCTGCTGAACTCCAGACACCATTCAGCAAACTTGAAGACTTCCTGTGTTTTCCTTTCTGATTTCTTTAGCTACATCATAGTATCATAGTTGGTCTTATGTTTTACTGATCACACCTCCTTTTAATGGGAATAGTATTTTCCTCATTTCACCAATTGGTTTGAAACAGATTCAAATAATCCCCAGAAGTGCATGCATTACTTTGTTTATTAAACATAAAGATGGATTCTCTCCCCTATTTTTACTTATCTGAATATCCAGCAAAGCAACATTTTCAAGTAGCTGACAGGACCAGCCACCACAGATGTGTCTATCACTTTTATTAATATCATATGTTTTGAATGAGTAGACTTTCAACATTTACCAACATCAAATGATACTGTTTTCAGTGACATACAGGTAGATTCAGCAATTTAATGCAATCTTTTGGCTACAGCACATCTATGATTAGTTAGAATGAACACCTTGAGTTTGTAATAGTCCCTGAATGGCTTTCTTCAGCCTCTAGCCAGAACAATTAGTGTGGAGATAATTTGAAATATTTCATGGGTGGTCATAGCCATATCCACAACCACTGATGAGGACCTTTGCTCTGTGGAGGTGAGGAGCACGCAGAGTCATGGGTACCCTTCCCTCCAGCAAAGTAATTGTTGTAGAAGGGAGCACCAATTCCTGCACTTTAGTGAGTCTAAAAGAGAATGTAATTTTGGATTTTCTATGACTCTCATGAAGGAAAGGAGTGGAAGCTTCCAAACTGACTTTTTTTCCATATCTCTACTAGAAACTGAACAGCATATATCCCAGAAAGGGTGGCTGTTACCTTATGAATTCATGATCATACAAGACTGGGAATTAAATGAGGCTAAATTTGTCCACATTGACATGAAACCTGGCCACCCTGACATTCCAAATGTAGAGGGTTCCAACATGTTCTGAAAAAGTTTAAAGATTTCTCTTCACTTGGCAAGTGTATTATATCCCTTCAACTGGGCAGTTAAGAATGTTGGTCAGTGAGATGATAAAAACAATTTCCCATTGTCCCAACATTCATTATCTTTCATTATGGTACTTCTATTGGCTCATAGACACTATCAACACACAGGCATAATTTCAAGAGCATGAACATGATTTCCCAAGGCTCTATCAATGGTATTTAGCTGGAATTTTCATGTGGCACAGAACACATCACGTAGCTTAGAGCAATACAGACACCAGAAACACATCTTCTGGAAACATTCTCGAAAGCATGATAGACACAAAATAAAAGTAGGGGGGTTTTTTTGGCCTAGCTACATCCTATTCTTCAGCAGGCCAAATAGTTTTCCAGCTGCTATAGGATTTTATGCTTAATTATTTAGACAGAGAATTCAGAGAAATTATACGGTATAAGCATACAAGAAAGTTGCATTGCCAATATTTGTGCAATTGGAAAAGCATATATGGGAATAGAGCTATGGATTTCTGTAATGTAGTTCTTTATATGCAGAAAGAAATAGGGGGAATGTAATACACAATAAAATCAAAGTGACTATGCACAGGACAAAAAATCTTACTTTGTTTTTTATTTGTTTTTCTTTTAATGAATCAATTTGTGTCCTGTTTATTGCTTGTTTTCCCTGAGGAAAGTAATTTTTTTTTTACAGGAAAGCACCCAGCCCCTCCTACAAGCCCTTACATTTATTTTGTATAAGAAAAACATGGATGGAAAATGGACTTACCAAGGGATATAGAAAAACTGCAAAGCAGATAGGAAGACCAGCCTTTCCCAGCTTAGCAAACACTGCCTGAGGAAAACAAGTAATTCCCTCTCTAAAGACTACTGCCCCTTCACTCCTATTTAAGGGCAGATGCAGTGCTATATTTAGAACTAACCAAGTGATTCTCCCAAAACTGGGGTCAGCCTAATATGCAATAAGGCAGTGATATAAAGGCAGAAGAAAAGCATTAGCCTATATGCAGTTTAATACTGTATTTTAATAAAAGACAAACCCCATTCCTTAAAAAAGAAGTTGTTTATGTTAAAAGTGGGGTTTCTTTTCCCAGCAACACCAAGCACATGGGAAGCAATTAAATGTCAGAAAACAGTTTAAATTTTTTATTTAGAAAAGCTTGAAGTTTTAAAATAATCAGTACCTTAGAAGACCAGTGAGGAGACGTTAACTCCAGAATATTATTAGTAGAGACACGAGATCCCGTTGGTGCTTCAGGCTGTAAAATGAACCTTCTCATTGCTTCCTTAAGAGCACTCTGGATTTGAGAATGTCTGCAACATATGAAGGCATACCAGTTGTATAAAACCCTATTATTTCCATCTCTATTATGTCACCAGTCAAACTGAGAGAGATTTTTCTATGTCTTGTAGATAAAGTAGAAAGAATGTAATATGCACAGAGGCATAAGCATGCAGAGGAGAAAATACAGCCAAAGCAGACAATTCTGTGAGACCTTGATGGTCCCCGATGGTTGCTGATTATTACCAATTAAAATGAATGTTTGCTGCCTGTAGGGCTCCTCGGGTTCTGTCCAGAAGCTACAAGGCACCACTGTGGTGGCTCTGACCTGTCCAGAAAGCGTGGGGTAGCAGCACTGGCCCTGCAGAGCTGATAGGGTTGGGATCAGTCACTCTGCCGCATTCTGGTGATAGACAACCCCACAGGGATTGTTCCTATATCGGGGAAGGGAAGGAAGGGTAGTACCTCTGACGAGGCTTTGTGACAAGTAGGAAGAATTAATCGCATTCCTCCTATTCTGTCTGAAAATAGGACAACATGCCTAGGAAAACCTGGCTACATGGCAGACCTAATCACACCTCATTACTTAGCCCATAATGACTTAAATAATCAGTGAGTCAGCAATGTACAAAAGGTAGGGAATTGACTGATCTTAAAATTGTTTGAAAATAATAAGATCTATTTTCAATTTATGTATATAGAAATCCAATCATTGCCAAAGTCACTAAATGACAATCTCTTCCACTGCTTGGTATGTGACACTTTGATACATGAACAATGTTCTTTTTAAGTCATGCCTTCTTCTTATATGTACATGTATGGGAAGCAGAGCAAGATGTGGAAAAGCCTTTAAATAATTGATTCTTATTCCATGTGCAGTGTTCATCCAAGTTTCCTAAATAGTTCTGGTAAGAATCTTTCCTACTTTTATATCGTCTAGGGCTACCATTTGCTTGAAACAGACTTCTCCCTTCCTCCCATTGATCTTGAATTATAACTCAGTCTGACAGAATTAGATCTACAGAGACAGACACAGTGGAATGACTGCATATGCCCTGAATGTAGATGTTGCTTCAGAAGCAGCTGTCAAAGTAATTAGCATGTAATAATCCAGAGCAAACACACTTTACTTACCCAGCTCCATCTCTTCTCTCCTATTGAATTTTCCTGTGAGAGGTAAAAGGTCATTTTTCGGGAAAACTTTAAAGTTCTCACTACACTCTGCTTTTCATTTCTTGTTCTGTATTTATTATCTCTACAGAAATGGAGGCATTTACAGCCTGCTCTGTCTGCCTTTACACTTGAGCACTCTTCTATTTTAAGTTTTCTTCAGGGTGTGGCTGGATGACAAAAATATGAAAGTGCATTCTAAGGACTGTGGGAAAAATGCCAAAGGAAAAACAAGCCATGTAGGGGGGCCGGTCCCAGGTTGTGTCCAGGAAAGACGATAAATAAATTCTTCTTCCCTTCATAGATATTACAAAATAGGATTGAAGGGAAAACTGCAATATTGTGTTATTCACTGGGGGTGAAATTTAGGCAGCAGAGCACCAAAAATTATCCAGCATTTCAACTATTAAATGATTTACTTTATATTCCTACTTCCTCCCTAACAGGAGGTGCCTTCTCCTGATCCCTCCGCTTCCCAAAAAGAAGATCTTCCCTAAGAACTTATCTAAAGCAGAGATTTAACAAGGTATCAAAAGGATTATTCAAGCACTTTAAACTGAGCATGTGCTAAAATCCTTTTGTGAATTTGGTATTTCAGAATTACTTCTTTATCTTATGCCAGTCCCTTGATGTGGGTTGCTTAATTGATAGGCCTAAGTAATGGCTCAACTACTCCAGCAAAGGGGAAGACAAAGAACTGAAATGGAGCTCAGAAAAAAGGTTTGTTAGCTTTTTAGCCATTTAAACATCAAAACAGCAACGAAATGAAATGTAATGGTGTTAGAAGAGGTATGTTTTTAGCCTATAAGGGTACCTTAATAGTGGCCTTGTGCTTTTATCTTTCCCCAGTTCCAAGAAAGCCTAATGCATCTTTGTGTGGCAGCTTCTGAAGCCCAGCTTTGATAATATGTTAATTCTTGATTTCTTCAAATGCTTGTTGCATATTTATACCCTCATAAAAAATTAAAAGATTGGTAACTAGCAATGAGGTTCCTCATCTCTGCAGCAGTCCTAATCATTCGCACAGCCTTGTGGTGAGGTTTCCAAAGCCATGCTAGAAAAATGGATACTGTGCACTGGTGATCTTAGAGCAGCAGTCTCTTTTCACAGTGACCCAGGTCCCAGCATCTCCCTTGGCATTACAAATGAAAGACAAAACAATGCATGCAAATTCAACCACATAAAAAATAAATTATGTTCTTTCCTCAGTTAGTGCCTTTGGTCAGAAGTTCAGAATTACCAGGTATGGGGTCCACATATGAACCCAATAGAATGCATCTCATTCAGAAGAGAATACTACCACCTGAAGGACTGAACTCAAAACAGTTTCAGCTGGGAGTGCACCTGCTCATGAAGATTAGGTACCAAGAGGGCAGTAACAGATGCACTTGACTGCTGACAGCACTGTAAATGTGCAGTTGAGCACAAATCCCCAAGGGAAATACACCTTACTGCCTCTTTCAGGTGGGGAGAGAACAAACCCATACTAACTTCTAAGAAACCTAAGTACTTCTCTCTCTACCTCCTCTTTTCTGATTATTTTCATTTTTTTCTTGATGCATTTTCTCTTCTTCTACTAGAACTTCCTAATTTTCAGTGCCCAACTTGCAAGTATTTTAAGGCTGGCTAGATGTAGCTGAAAACTACCAATAGCTAAAACTACCCTTCCCAGAAATGAGACTAGGCTATGTGGAGATGAGACCAGAGAAGACCCAAATAATTTGGAGGAGGAAAATACACTTCCAGCTAAGGGAGGGCTGTACAACTCCCAGGACAGAGGACAATGGCAGCTGAAGGAAAGCAAGACAGAACAAAACAACAACAAAATTCCCCACATTTGCTGGAGGATGTTTTAAACAGCCAGATAAGGCAATTCTTCAGAGCTAGACTGAACTGCAACCAGAACACCAAACAATTTTAGCATAAGCCTTTGAACAAACACTAAAGTGCCTGAGCATACAAAATGTTGGGATTTTTTTTCTTGCAACATAAGATAAAGTGAATCTCTTAGTAAGCATCCTCATTTATATCTAAGAAGACAAACACGCCAGTGAGGTACAACTCACTGAATTACAGCGAGTCAATTATTTTTTAAGATATCTAAACAGTAATGTGTCCCCCTGCTGTCCAAGAAGCCACTCTAGAGCACACCAGAGTCAGTGCTAAGGTTTACTGACTCAGGAAAGCTCAGATTTATATCCTTCTTGATTTATTATCAGCTCAGTGGCATCTCTTCATTTACCTTTACAATGAGACCTGTGCAAAGACAAGGACCATAAAGATGTTTGTCTTATCCTAGTATATTTATTCCCGTGTCACACAATACACTTGGCAGATACCTGCTGCAGCAACAGTCATCTTTATCAACTAACCCCAGTATCATCAACTGCATATTAAATCTAGAGAGAACCACAGGCTGTAAGAAGGCAGAGACAGGAATCAACACTGCAGTGGTGTGGCCCAGAGGTTTCACCACCCTTGGAAATGAAGGCAAGACAGCTGTGGTCCTGAATCCACCATTGAGTAGCACCATTCAAAGCCTATTTTAATGTCTTCAGGCTTCAGTAGCTGCCAGCTAAAAGGATTACTTCTTGTAACAGCATTTACATACAGGATTCCCATCAGAGCAGCACAGACAACTGAGGCACAGAATCACAGAATATTTGAGGTTGGAAGGGACCCCTGAAGAACATCTTATCCAGCCCATTTCTCAGTCAAGGCTACTTAGAGCTGGTTGTCCAGGACCATGTCCAGATTTTGAATGTTTCCAAAAGTGAAGACTTGTATTGGTTTTGGCTGTGGTGAGTTAATTTTCTTCACAGTGGCTGGTATAGAGCTGTGATTTGAATTTTTTCTGAACATAGGGTTGATAATATAGAGATGTTTTCGTTCTTGCTGAGCAGAGCTTACACAGAGCCAAGGCCTTTTCTGCTTTTCATGCTGCCATGCTAGTGGGGGTGCCTGGGAAGTTGGGAGGAGACACAGCCAGGACAGGTGTCCTAAATTGACCAAAGGAATATTCCAGACCATATGACATCATGCTCAGTATAGAAAGTGGGGGGAAGAAGGAGAAAGGGGGGGACATTTGGACTGATGACGCTTGTCTTACCAAGTAACTGTTAAGTGTGATGGGGCCCTGCTCTCCTGGCGATGGCTGAACACCTACTTGCCCTTGGGAAGCAGTGAATTCATTCCTTGCTTTGCTGTGCTTGTGTGTGCAGCTTTTGCTTTTCCTGTTAAACTGTCTTTATCTCAAGCCAGGTATTCTCTATGTTTTACCCTTCCCATTCTCTCCCTGATCCCACTCATGGGAGTGAGCAAGCGGTTGTGTGGGGTTTGGCTGCTGGCTGGAGTTAAACCATGACAAGAATACACAGCCTCTCTGGGCAACCTGGGCCAGCTCTTGGGTACTCTCACAGTGGGAAAAATAAAAGTTTTCTGGTATTCAGAACCTCTGTGTTTGCATTTGTGTCTCTGACTGGAACTGACTCCGGTCAGTTGCCTGCTCCTCTTGGGCGGGCAGAAGCTGAAGGTCACTAGTGAAGGCACACACGACACCCTCCAGGTGCACAAGGACACACACGTTTGCTGTCTGGTTGCCTACTCTCTCTCTGTCTGCATCAGTGCTTGCTGCAAACAGATGCACACTCTCATGATGGGTGATCTCACAGGCACCCCATCCTCATGGGTCCCCCCAGATAGCTACATGTAGAGTGTAAGGGCACCTAAAACCCCCAGTCTGACACCAACGGCTGGCAGCCAGTCCACCCAGTAACTGGTACTAATACACATGGGATGAAGAGTGAAGAGTGAGGTTGCACAGATATATAGTTAAGGTTCAAATGAAGACAGGACAGACTGTGGTGATCAGGCACAGAGCTCAGTCAGACAAATGTACTTTATCTGCAATCAGCCCCTTTTACAGACCTTTCTAGGTGATCCTCTCTTTGTTCCTCCAATTTCTTCCCCTAAACATTTCTTCATCGCAGGTCTACCAATTCTCACACCTCTGGTCCAGCACTCAGGATCTTCACTTACCCCATCCCAACACCTCCAGGTAAAATCTTTTCACACTCCACATATCCTCACACAGGTAATGTGTAAATTATCTGCTCCTGTCTCACAGACAAAAAGGAGAAGGAAAGGAATACATAACAGATCACAGGGCAGATCGCCTGCATGATGAGTCCAGTGGGAGAGCTGACGTGAAAACCTCAAATGGTATCAAGTTCAGGCACATCCCTCTATTCAAGGTCATTGACCTTTTTATGGCATATCCAACAGTTCACATCACTGAAAGCACATAGCTAGGAAGTGTATATCCCATGTCACACGATATACTGCCCAACATATACGATCATTATTGTACTCTAGAGTAATGAGCTTTTACTATATTCCTGGAAGCAGGTAACTCTCATTACAAAAATTATATTTTTTTATTTCAGAACTAAATTACTTACATCCATACCAGCTCCAAGGAATGAAGATCTGACAAGATTTCACTGTAAATGGGCAAGAACTATTGCAAAGGCAGATTAGGCACAATTTTCTTAAGGACTTATATCAGCTGGACCCCTTAGTTCCTGTTCTTCACTACTGCTGGATATCTTTGATTCCGTAGTTGCTATAAGCAAAAGGAATGAGTTTACCATAGGTAGATATACCAAGAAGTGTGCTGAGACTGGTGGTCTCAGGCAGGGCCCAAATTTACACTGTTTTGATAGATTTTCATATTTTTAGTAAGAACAAAGGAAGAAACCACTTTTTAACAGAATTGTTAATGAACCCCACTGATTCTTCTTCAACTGCAGGTCTTCAAGAGCAATGCTACAGTGCATTAAAAAACAGAGCAGTATTTCATTACAGAAGACATGTTGAAGAGACCTACTTGATTATTTCACCCCAATCTCCAACTACTGTTTCTGTCCATGGTCCATATTCTGGTGCTTCAGAGTAAGATACATTTGGAGGACCCCAGTTCTCTCCATTCCTCCTACTTCTCCTTCTGTACAGCTGCAAGTATTCCTAATGGGGAGGTTTAGCTGACATCTTTGCCCATGCCATTTAACTGATTATTTAATCTTCTCACTCTTTGCCATTCATTTGTCACTAAATCAGTCTTCCACTAGTGTCCCTGAGTCATTTGACATAGTGTCAAAGACTCATTTCATTTCAAGGAGTGCTTTTACCCAAATAAAAAACTGTAGGATACCCCACACAAACACTGTTCATATTAAAACACAACTTAGAAAAGTTATTTTTCATTTTTTCTCTTTTATTTCATAATTCATCTAGCCTATGTCTTGTTTCACATACTGGCCTGCTGAGTATTCCTCTACAACTGTATTTTAATCACAAGGTAATGTTTACATTCCTGACTGAAAAACTTACAGATATAAGTACATATATTTTGATTTCTACCTTACTGATATCTGAATCAAACTATTTTTCTATTATTCTTAACTTTAATCTGAGACAGTTATGTGTTCCAGATACACAGATAGCTTGAGATGGCAGTAAAATTTTTGCACTAGCTGTTTCTTTCATTCTAATTTTCTACTGCAATTAGGCAGCATTAGGTACCCCTCTGGTATCTACTGTAACATATCCTAAATAAAAGGTAGGCAGATCCAGAGAGCTGCAAGACCAAAGCAGGCTTTCATCCAGCTTAATAGATATCTTGAGGCTCACGTCACATCAGAACGGCACAGAATGTAAAGCGTTGAATGCTTAGGACAGCTGTCCTCCTTCCCTGCCTCGGTGGCCTTTCTGATTACACTTGTACCCAATCCCATCCACTGGCAGTGTCTCCCAAGTGACACAAATACTGCAGCAGTGAGGGAGACGAAAAAAATCTTGAGCTGAGTGTGGTCGTCAAGATGTCTGAGTATTTATGACAGGACAACAAGAGCAACATTGCAACATCACAGAAATCATTGGGGTTGTCTAGGACACCTCAGTGAGTGACAGATCACTGTTCCTTCCCTGACAAAGGCACCTAAATCAGCTGCCCGGAATTTCCAGTGCATGGGAACTCTTGACTGGAAACATATCATTTGAGGCCAGAATATCATAATCACCGTTGTCTTATTTATACCTCAGAGTCTATTCAGTTGTGTTGGCTACTTTTGTGCAGTGAGACCATGCAGTTGATAAAATACATGGTTAAAACATCAGCTGGCTGAAGTACTTGTACTAAAAAACAAAATATGTCTTAATTTGGATATATCCAGGAATTAATCCTTACTTATTACTCACACTCTTCTCCAACTCTTAATTATGTTTAATGTAAAAAAAAGTGCCTTTTTTTCTAGAGTTGAAATTTACCTAACATTACCTTCCATGAAGTAGTTCTTGCTGGCTTCTCAGATTTTAAAATACACTGTAATTTCTTCCTCTGAAGGTGCTCACATACTAACCCTCAAACTTCACCTTTCCACTGCTATTGCACTGCAATTGCTAGACAGAATATTAGTTTCTGACTGTATGTTGGCAGTGCAGCCTACTAGCACAAAGCAGTCAGGACTTCTGCAAACAAGGTAGAAAAAAACCAAAGAATTAAAACAAATTCAGGTTTTAGATGTTTATATAATTGTAACTTTCCAGATGTGGGAAAAAAGAGAATGATTCTTTGAAGATACCGCAAGCAGACAATGAAGTAACATGGAAATTGGAACTATGTGTTGACATAATAGTGGATATTCAGCCAGAGATGAGAAACAGACATAGATCATGATAAACATTAAGCAATGGAAGAAACAGGTTGCAGTGATACCTTATCTGCAGTGTGCCTTTGTACCTTTCTCCAACTTTTTATTATATTTAGTGTAAAAGAATTGTGCTGCTTTTTCTAGAGCTGAAATTTGCCTATTATTACCTTCCATGCAGTAGTTCATATCACAGAAGCAGTATGAACTTGCCAGCAGTGTGTCTTTCTGGCCAAGGCCAATGATATCCTGGGGTGCACTAGGAGAGCATTGCCAGCAGGTCAAGGGAGATGATCCTGCCCCTGTGCCCAGCCCTGGTGAGGCCACGTCTGGAGTGCTGCATCCATTTCTGGGCTCCTCAGGACAAGAGAGGCATGGAGCTCCTGGAGCAGGTCCAGCAGAGGGCTATGAAAATGATTAAGTGTCTGGAACATCTTGTGCTAGGAAAGGCTGAGGGAGCTGGGCCCATTCAGCCTCGAGAAGAGATGACTGAGATGACTACAGGTATCTGAAGGGAGGGTATCAGAGGATGTTTCCAGGCTCTTCTAGGTAGTGCCAAGCAATAGGACAAGAGGCAACAGGCAGAAACTGATGCACAGGAAGTTCCACATGAACACGAGGATGAACTTTATTGTGCAGGTGACTGAGCGCTGGAAGAAATTGCCCAGAAAAGTTGTGGATTCTTCTTCACTGGAGATATTCAAGAGCCATTTGGACACAATCCTGTGCCATGTGTTCTAGGATGGCCCTACTTGAGCATGGAGGCTGGACTGGATGATCTACTGTGGTCCCTTCCAACCTGACCCATTCTCTGGTTCTGTGATTCTGTTACAAAAAAAATAATATTCCAGAAAGAGGAAGTGTGTAGAAAAAGGAAACTTACCAAAAGGATGCCTTAGGATTATGATGTTTTCAGATGCTTTCTGGGAAATGCCAATTGAGCAACCTGCATTGCATTCCTATACTGTAATATAAAAGCTTCCACTTGAGCTTCAGCTTTGTACCTCTAAAAAGACAAATATCTTTTGTAGATGTTTTTTCCTGCTTAATCCTAGGTAAAATTAGTATAAAGATGTAAAGAGTATAAAGCTGATTTTGATAGCTGCTGGTGAAGAGACTGCCTGACACCTTGGAAGATGGTGTCTTTGCAGGAATCATGAAAGAAGCCAGCAAATAGAGGCCTGTGTGAGGGAAAGTTAAGTGCTCTGTTCTGGACTTGGTGAGCTTAGATGGGCAACAAAAAATGATGACTGGTGGTCTGTGCACTTTTGATCAAGCACACACTTTAAACTCATGTATGATACATCTGGAACAGAAATTCTGGCTCCATTTTCAGCTGAAAAAAATATGGCACTGAAAAGAGAACAGACCACTACACATGTAATCTCTCTAATAGCAGAAAGGAATGTACGTGCAATGTTACTCCCTTTCCAATGGAAGTATGACAGGAATTTCCTTGTGTGTCACAACCAGGAAACAATTGTGCCTCATGACAACCACATAGAAATAGTCCACTAAAGCTTCAGTCTCAGGTAATATAGAGCAGCTGTCTCAACACTTTGACTTCCGATTTGATGTGTGCCTGATTCATTATTATTTTTGCTATTCCACCTCCTCCCACCTCCACATACCTTCCTTAAGAATTCTGAAGAAGAAAAGGGTGATGTCCAGATGCCCCATTATTAGTGCCAGCATCTCTCACCACTCAGACACATAACAGCAGGGTAACATAACATAACTAATCATGGCATCCATCTGTCTTTTGATACGTCTCTCTACAGCCAGTCAAACGTCCTGCTGGTGGAACTCACAGGCACTTGGAACATGGTGGGTTAATTCGGGTCCTGAAAGCAGCCCTCCACATTCAGCCCTTCTGAATTCACAGCTGCAGAGGTACTATATTCCTCCCATAGAGGACTTGACCTGAATTTGGGTAAGAGAATGTAAACTGCTCTGGGGAGCAGCACAACATATACATTTTCTTTGTCCTCTAAATCTTTCCTAGTGGCCTGCTATTTGCTGTAGAGAGGGTAAAGACACCAGATGTACCTCTGGGCCTGGTATAATAAAGTCATTCTTATGTTAAGACAACACTTATGAAATATGCACCAGGGATCTTAAGGAGGAAAAGGTCAAAGAACTCATCTGCATTCCAGAAGCTAACAAACATTTACTTGGTGAACATAATCTGTTGGAAGAAAAGAACAGAGAACAGCAACCAAGTAAGGAGGAAAGATAAATCACTGTGGATGAAAGAGATCTGAAGAGGAACCAAGTATGATGACACCTTTCTAGATAGATACATTACAGCTACAGATCAACACCAAAGATAAACAACTTCCTCCAGGAAACAATTTAAATAGCAGCTATCCAAAGAGAGCTGCCCATAAGAGTTGTTAAAAATTAGTACCATCCAGAATCAACTCTGATTTCTTTAAAACATTCAAAGAAGTTTGATGACTTGATCATTCTGGCCACCATTTACAAGACTACCAACTAGCATTTCATTTACCATATTTGGAATAATTATTATGTGCATTATTAAAATTTGCATACATAAGCATTTACACTGACATGCCATAATGATGATTAAGGGGTTAGAGCACCTGATATACAGGGAGAGGATGAGAAAGCTTGGTTGTTCATCCTGGAGAAATCTCAGGGGATTGTATGCATGTGTGTAAATACCTAAAGGGAGGGTGTAAAGAAGACAGACTCTTTTTAGTGGTGCCCAGGAATGTGATAAGCTGTAGATTGGCCCTGAAGGACTGGGATGTGGCCATGGGCAGGGAGGAGGCTCTTATTAACTCCAAAATTACATTTGGGAAGGAAAGTTGGTGAAAGCCTCCTCCACACCTCTGACTTTTCTTCAAACACATTGCATTGTGTTGGTCATCAGTGAAACGACTTCAATCAGGAAATGTCTACTGCCTTCCTTATACCACAGAATGTAGTGTTTGGTGAGTAAGGAATCCAAAATAACAGAGCAAGGTTTCCATGACAGAGTATTTGCACATAGACAACTGGGCCATTCAGATACTGGATTTTATTTTAAAGCCTCATTTAACTTCTGCATTATATTATGACTCAGGAACTCCACTTTCAAGTATGCAAGTTTCAGTATTATTTCAATATTGCAAATTATTTAAACTTTATGCTGCAATATAATGATAAGCATTTAAGTTCATATTAAATATTGTATTTATAGTATATGAAATATTAGCTTGCATTCAACAGATAAGTACATCTGTGGATATGGAATTGCTAGCAAAGGCTTCTCAGGTCCAAGGAGGACTTTTAGGCCACAGTGAAGGTGTATTTACATTGTTTATTAATTCTTAGAATATGCTTCTGTCTTCCATTTCACAGTGGGAAAGCGCAGGATAGCAGATTAGCCATGTGTGAAGGGCCCTGCCTGTACCATGTGGTTTGAGGAACAGATGAGAGGGCAGCCACAGGCCAGGAGAGTGGTTGGATGTGAGGCTGCTCCCACCAGCCTTGTTGCTGTTATTGTTAGGGGCTCACCGAGCCTGAGAGCGAGGTAAGAACAAAGGAAGCATGAAGCCATTTTCCAAAGGTATCCCCAGAGACAGCCTGCCCTCTGAGCTGGAGACAGCCACCGTCCTTGGCCACGCAGCTCGAGGTTTAGCACTCTACCCCGCACCTGTCCATCCCCTCATCCCTGTGCTGTTTAGGGGCACCTGGAGCTCTGCCCCTCAGCTGCATCTCCTCTTTGGTATTGACTTCTGCATGGAGTAAAAAGGGATGGAATCTTCCCTCTCCGAATGGCTATTTTTGACACTGTGCCCAATCTCTCTAAAATTTAAACATTAAACATCAAATGGAAATAGCTTACCTAGGAGACCATATAGGGAAAACCTGGGAAGTGACACTCAACACAGGTGAGAGAAGGACTTCCATTTATCATGAGTATCAGTACTGTTTCAGTTCAAGGACTTTTTCTGAAACTCAGAAATCATAGTGAAAAAGACATTTGCTATCTAGTCTAGAGTGGAATGTATCTATTTGTGATAAAAAGTTTCTCTCACAAATAAGATTTCTTAAAAATCTTATCAGCATTCACCTCTGTCAGACCTTCATGCCTTTCCTGGGGAACTGAGCTAGGTCAATTGTTGGTCAGTGTAATGGGACTTACGGGACCACTCCAGCTGCTGCAACTCCAACACTATGCTTCAGATCATTTATTCTGAAAGTAATTTTTTCCAGGATCATTTATTTATCATTTATTTTGGAAACTATTTTAGTCCCTAGGCTGAGAAACACAGTGAAGGAAACAAAAAAAATAATTTAGAGCTTCTCCAAGATCTGCATAGCTAAAGATCTTGTCCAGTCTCCACATGACTCCTGACATAGCCTAAAACAAACCTAGGCTATCAAAATAGGGAAATGTAAGTGTGTTGTTAAAAGGATGTTGGTTATAGGAGCTAAAGAACAAAAGAAGGAGGCTGGAAACAGATATAAGATAATATGAAAAATATTATGTTAGTAAGAATAAAAGGAGAAATTATTTTTCAATCACTCTTTCATACTAAAACACACTCACATATTGTCTTTTAAAACTCTTCCTCCTTTATAAATAGTAGACCAAAGAGCCAGACTTTCAAGGCATGAAGAGCTACTTTATTTGTCTTTTCCCCACACACGTTTAATTTAAAAAGGAAAAAAATAAGACAAGAAAAAATAACAGAGACAAAGAGATGTTCAAGATGAACAGTCAAAGTATGAAAAGGCTTCTTTCTCAACCATGCTTTTTTTATTTTAGTCAAACTAAATTTATCAAACTCATTTATCTTCCAATATCTCCACCTTGGGAGTTTCATGCATAGTTTTTAAAAAAAAACCCACTAAGCAGTTTAATTAAAATAATCAGCCTATCCTTTATAAAATAACTTTTTTGTGAAATAAGTCTGTTACAAAAACACAGGAGTACCCAATCTCCATCCCTTATAATGCTCTCTTAAAATACAGAAACACTTCAGAAAGTGTTTTCATAAGTGTTCATCTTAAATTGAAAGACTACAGCTATATTACAGACACTGCCTTCAAAACAGGCTGTAGTTCTGTAAAATACATTTGCCAGAGAAAACAACTTTATCCTTACCAGATAGTGTAGCTATTTCCTTCTTTCTTTTTATTTTGAAAAGGCAAAATATTAGACAACTATGGCCAGATGTTTTATCTAGCTATTCATCTTACTCCCTTGGGTTACACTGAATGACTTAAGTGCAATTGAAATCCAAATTTGGCTGGCTAAATTCATTTGACAGATGAACTAGAAAAATGTCATTTGTAAAAGTAACTTGGATATAGCCATAAAACCTTTCTTCATTTATCAAGACTTTTTTTCCCCCTAATACATACATATAACAAACAGTTCCTGTCTGACTATGGTTACCTTTGTAGCATCTGGCATATAAACCCTTCTGTCAAGACACAATACAGATTTTAAATGTTTGGCTCTGAAAGACCTTTGAGTGTGGCTGGAATGTTTCCTATTTTCAAGTTTACCTAAGAAACCTCTTAACTTATGAATAACTTCACATAGTAGTATTCATATCCTTGTGTCTGTTACCAATGACTGCAGCACATCAGTGAAATAATGTAGCCATTCCATTAATAAAAGAAATGCAGGGGTACAGAGAAAAAATTAATGGTTTGTCTTTTTTTTTTTCTTTTTCCTTTTTCTTTTTTTCTTTTTTTCTCCATGATTAAGGTATGCTTCCACTATATTATGAAAATCCTTTAGCACAAAATGCAAAGTAACATTGTCTTTGTAGAGAAAAAGTAAAAAAAATGACAGCAGGACAAGAATGGACAAACAATTATTTCATTTGTGATTATTAAGCTCTGCAGGGAATTTTCATATCAGCTCCTTTTCCTGCTTCTCATGTTTCAGCAACACAAATAAAGTTGCCCTTGTTGCTGCTCAGTAGAAGCCACTACCCACTAGATGGGGCCCCAAGGCAAGAAGTTCTCAGCTCACAATGCCAAGTTCACTCTGAGAAGCTGCATTTCCAGAGGAGAATTATTATGATAAGGGCAAAAAGAGGTCACAAATATCAAAACCCCCAGCGTGTTTCAGAGTTTGAGCTGAATCTGTAATTTAGTTCAGAAGGGTACTTAAATTCTACTAGCACCTACACCAGAAGGAAAACACAGACCCTCTACCACACAAATTCTTGGCTACTTAACCCTTAAACCAAACATCCTTAAAAGAAAAAACATCCCTGTATTTCACCAATAAAATTCAGAAGACTTTTTAACATAACTGGATGTGACTACATAGAACTACGGCTACACCTACTCACAGGGGAGGACAAGAACAAAATCATGTGTAACAAGTAGCATCATGTGTTTCCTCCCTGTTGGTCCAGACAAGAGCAATGTCACCATCCTCTAGAAAACTGTTTCCAACAAGCTACAGTCCTCAGAGATATTTCAGCTCTGTCTTGGTCTGCTGGGAACTCAGCCTCTCACAGAAACAAACCAGCTTCCCTGCCCAGATTCTATTCCATAGATACACAGAGATCTACAGAAAATGTTGATCTTCACATATTTAGTAAGAGAAGGGGTCACAAAACAAAAGTCTCTGCACTTCACAGCCAGAGACATAACCGCTGATCCAAGATATTATTGTGATTTTTATTCACTTTGATGCACACCAGTTTCCCATTCAATCCACTCACAGTTGATTCTCAGCTGATGATTTACCACCTTGTATGTAATTGTCCTATAATGTGAGTGCAGACAATTATTGTATAGCTTATCCCCACCTGTAGTTGTGTCTCAACTCACTACCATGGACTCTCTTTACTGTCAGTGGAGAAGGTCTCTCTACAAATGCAATTCAACCCTTTCCAAAGTAAAATTTGTCCTCCTAGGGTAAGTAGTTCAGACAGAGGTGCCAACGTGGCCGAGGTCTTAGAGGTGTGCAAAAACAGTCCCTGCATCTACCTCTCAGAGGAGACATTGTTCTTGGCTTTGTGTTTAACAGCACATGCAGTAGCCTTCTGTGTAAGAATGAGCTTTACTCTCTGATTCATCAGATTTGTAAAGTAACTTTATTTTTGTTTATCATCTCTGCACAGCAGCAAGTGCAGTGATGGGCACCAGCCCTCAGCTGGGTGAAGACAACCTAGACTTGTTCGTGCCAAAATGGATGCCAGCCAAGCCGAGGCTGGATGCATTGTTATCCTGTTTATGTCTGCCTGGATCAGACCCTGGAGTGGTAGCCTTCTCTAAAGGCAACTTCTCAAGGCAGAAAAAACTGGCTACTCATCAGCCAAACAGAAGATTCCACGGCATAATAATTCAGTCTTCAACACTGTAACAGTATTTAAATTCCCCTCTTTTGGACTATAAGACATGGTACTTTCCCAAACAATTCCTGCGTACAGGCAGGATTCAGCCTGAGCAAGGCATCACTGCCTGTGGCGGTTTGGAGGCAGTCCTCCTGTACTGCTAGGTAAGATAGCTTTATAGTGCAGTGTAAAGTAGTCCTAGGGATGCCCATAGTTCCGGGGATCAGCCTTGACAGCCATAACCCTGATTATTTTAATACCATATATATATATGTATGTATGTGTGTGTGTATCTGTATCTATCTATCTATCTGATAATACCAGCATCTGGCAGACTTAAAAATGAAGCAGTTGCTGAGAACGAAAACTGCTAAGCAATATTGGAGTGAGGGCAGAGGAGAGAGAAGTACCACAGAAGTTGTATGGAGGTGAAGCAGCTTGTGCATATTTTGACAGGGTCACCAACCATCTTGGAAGCCTGTAATTGTAGGAGGAGAAAATAGCATACCATAAGAGAACTGACAAAATTAAAATGAAGGAATGGAGTCATCAAAGTGTAAATTTAGGGTGTAACTCGAGCAAAGAAACTCAAATAGACAAGACTTGTCTATGTTCACACAGGCTGGCACAAGAGAAGGAACATGCAGTCCAGATAACACTGAATATTTGTGGTGACCAAAATAGGAATGTGCTTCTGAACAGGCAGGCATGGAAGAGACACTAGTTTCTGATGACAACTGAGTCTTCTTCAGGAGCTGTGCAGAGTAGGCCCACACTGAAGAATGCCACCTCTCTGCTTTACAGCGCTTTCGAAGCAGACTCTCCTCCCATCCAATAATACACGGAAGGGGGAAGGAGATGTATTACTTCATCCTCATGTATGTGGCAGCTTTTCTTTGCTGCCTCCTACGCTTCATCTGCTGCTGCTTTAAATCTACCCACTCTCCCTCTTTCACATGCTGCTTGTACAGCTCTGTGTCAGATATTCCTTAGTCACCTGCATGCCTTGTTTTGCCAAGGTCACTTTCTCACATGCCATCATCATCAATTGTTCTTTCTCCTCACATCCTTTTCATGAATCATTTAGGCAATGAATGAATGAATCAATCAATCAATCATTTTCCATGTTTATGTTATCCTCTTTGAGAGTTTTTCATTCTCCAAGTTACTTTTCTCCTGTGCTTTATTAGACTACAGCTTGCTGAGCTCTCTCCAAAGCTCAGCTTTAGATTACATGTGAGTGGCTGAGCCCATAAACTCTCAGACAGTGCTCTCAAGATAATTAGAAGCATATATTGTTAGAAACATGGCATCTTTGACCGATTTACGCTGAAATTACTCGATAGTACTGTATGGCCTAAAGACACTTCAAGAACTTATAAAATACAGAGTAATGCATTTCAGGCACTGAGATTTTTAGCAATAAACTAATAAAAAAAAAAGTGTTGTGCAATTTTAGGTAGATTAATAGGAATATTACTACCATAACAAATTTGTCATGATATCCAGCCTGAATATTTCTAGTTGGACAGCAAGCAAAAATTAATCTGATTTCTTTCTGTACTTCCCAAACAAACAAAGAGATCAACTGATCATTAATAGTGCCCTTCTACATAATGAACGACTTTTCATGTTCTCCACTCAGTGTGTCATTTTATAAATCAAGCATAGCCAGTATTCTGAAACTTTCTTCATTTCCCAAAACTCATGTTGCTGCTTTCTGGACTCTCTCCACTGAGTCCACATTTCCAGTCAAGGACAATGCCTGAAAGTAGCTGTAATATTTCAGTCAGTCTTACCCATGCAATTAATCCCCATTTTACAGATAATGCTCCTGTTCAGACTTTAGGCAGATTTCTCTTTGGTACATAACAGACTCACACGGTAACCCAATATCCTTTGCTTTCCAATACTGTCCTTGGGGACTTGATGGGATTCTATCACCTGGCCAGCTGCTCCCTACCTCCATTTCACATCTAATTTCACATCCACAAGAGAAGCATTCAGTGTCATTCATTACATCTGCTCAAAGTGTGAGGGGAATGCCTTGCTTCTTTACTCAACTTAGTAATAACCTGCAGTTTTCTTGCTGTACTGCAGGCCCCTTGCTTTTTGCAATATCTGCATGACTCCATTCCCAGAAAAAGATTCATACTGAGACACTTTGTGTGATAAAGCACTTCTGAAGAGTAAACTCCTCCCTGTTCTCAGGAAGCTCATTTTTATTGCCAGCCATAGCATATGGGAGAAAAGACACACTCAGCCTCCATGTGAGTGACACAGAAGGTAAAATCTGTGAAGGAAGCAGGAGGAAAGCGATATATTTGTTACTACAAGGCAGGGAGCAACATGGCACAGACCAAATGGCTAAACCAGGAATACAGTGTCCAAGACCTTGTCCAGAAAGAAGAGATGAAACAGATTATATGGCATTAAAAAATCAAAAAGCCAAACAAACCCAGAAGAAAACAAAAACAAACAAAAAACACATAAAGCTTATTTCCAGCATCACATTGCCTAAACAGTCTGGGAATTGCATGGAAAGAAGACCAGCCTTTCATTATGTCCAGGAGATTAATAACTTTGAATTTTGAGTTTTGTTCCCTGAGACAACCAGAACAAAGTCTTTCACAGGAATAACATATTCAGGTCAACAGCCTGAGCTCACTTTCGGCACCTGAAAAACCAAACGGGGCATATGAGTTACTTAGTGCCCACCTGGAACGTCATGTACAACATAAAGGAGTCTCAGGTGTGTCTCCCTGAAAACTGCATAACTCAGTCATAGCCTGAGGTAGGAAAAGCAGGATCTGCATCTACCAAGGTATTCCCACCATTTGTTACAGTTTTGTATACACTACACTCCCTAGTTAAGAGACTTCACATCGTCTTGTTGCTGCACCTTCTATTCTTCTACATTTGACTATTTGCCATCTTTGTGCTACCTCCCTTTGACAGCATTGCAGTCAGCTTCTCCAACACTGTCCTGCAATTTCCTCTACACATTTTCAAAGCTTCTTTTCTTCTGAAAGAGAAAAAAGGTAAAGCTAAGGCATTTCATTCAGTTCTAACCTGTTAGAGCAAAGTCCTCAAGAATATACATGTCTTTAATATATCTACCAGTCATTAAATGAGATTTTCTCCCTGAGTTATTTATCTTTCTGTGCTTGTCCGCAAATACGGCACCAATGTGGCACTGACATATGCTTTGTTTCCACACAGAATAATCTCACTGAACCCCACAGGTGAAATTCGATCTAATTACAGTTAAAAAAGACCTGTTCTCGATTGTCTCACCTGGGTACAGTATTTCAGCAGCAAGACTATGCCAGCAAAAACTGTTAAGCTAAGCACAAGCATCTGCTGACACAGCAGCTATTCTACCTAAGATTCAAGGATATTTTATATGTATTTAGGAAGAAAGATAATGCATTTGTACAGCAGTATACAATACTCTCTAAGCATTGTTAAAGCTATTCAAATGCAGGAAAAAACCCTCAGAGTTACACAGAATGACCTGGCTGGATTGGTTAAGGTTTTTAAGAGACAGTGTATTTTATATAAGATGCAATGACCCCTCTGAACAGCAGAGGACATTTAGTTACTCTAACTTGTCCCTTGCATTGTATCCAGAGAGAAGAACAGTGGGACCAGTGAGGAAACTCAGTCTGGGGATAGACAGAGAAAGGCTCTTTTGTCTGGCAGCAGAGGCAGAATCCCAAATGCTCATTTTCACACACGGACAAAGGAGGAAGGGCAACATTTATCTCTTCTGTTTTTTCTTTTTTTTTTTTTTTTCCAAGGTCTGAAGCACAAAATCCCTCCTAGGCAAGCTGTCAGCAAGGAGGAAGCATCCTGTGTGCAGGGGCCCAGCCTGGCAGATTATTAGTATCGCTCACCACAAACCTGATGCAGCAAGAAGAGCTGCTGTGAAAGGACACAGCAGAGGAGAGCTCTGGGAGCTGTGTAAGAAAATAACAGATACAGCTGCCACTCTAATCATTGCATCAAGTTTCCAGTGATGACTTCAATTCACCACATCGCTCACCCAATATGGGATGCCAGAGGAATTCACAGCAGTCAGTGGAGAAGCTGTTAGGAATTACAGCTGAAGGAGAACTAGTGTAGCAAAGCTCAATATAAGCTTAATCCTGCACACCACACTGTGTTGCTTCTGCATTTTGACTTCACTTGTTAAGTAAGACATGCACTGCAGCAACTGGGCTTCTCTGCTGAGAGGAATGCAAACTCTAGATCAGAGGGATGACAAGAGACACCATTGCCTGCAGTGATTGTGGCCCACAGCTGAGCAAGAATAAATCATGTTGGTTTTTATTCCTGATCCTGGGGCTCTTGAGCCTTTTGCATTAAAACTCTGCTGCATAAACAACCGAGAGAGGGACCAGAGTCTGAATCTGTCTGCAGCAAACAGCAGTGTCCAGCACATCTATATATCCTGTCTCTCATGCCCTAGATCTCTCAGCATCATCTCACTGTCATAAAAAAGAGGATAAGACTCTCTTCAGTTTGAAGGCTCTAGGACAATGTGGTTTTAAACTTCTTAAAGTACAAAAGGTATTAGGAGATATGTTAGTGACAACACTATTAAGAAACAGTATGGCAGAACAACTGCCACAGATTTTAAAGAAACAGAGGCAGTATCACATTGAAAACCGTCTTTTTAGGCAGGAAATACAAGGTATGAATGTGCACAGTAAATCCCAGTGAACCGGAGTACTTCAGTTCCAAATAGAGACAAGATTTGTGACAAACCCAGTTTTGTTCCCACTGCCCCCCTGTAAATATATGAATCATTGTGATGATCTAAATGATTCCATGAAACTAATTCATAAACATCAGACTTTTTCCCAAGTACACAAAACTTACCCGTCTCCACAGAATGAGTCCACATGCCCTGGGAACCTAAATGCCTCCTGGGGCACAACCAAAAATGTACTACACTATCATACAGCTCCACATTTACATTATCTCCAAGTCCACCAACTAGGTCTATCACACTAACAAGCTCTCATTCAGACAGACCTCTCAGAACCTCCTTTTGGGGTCAGGAACTGCACAAAGTGCACAGAGAGAGATTAATCCTCTGTATCAGAGGCAATTGTCAGAGCTTCAATGTATATGAGGGAAGAAGAGTTTCATCCCTTTTCTCTGCCCAGGGAAATGTGAACTCTTATCATCACATCCTGTTGATGCAACCAGCAGTCCAGAAGTGTTTCTAAATGCCTTTCTCAGTATTTTCTCAGCAAACTGCTGTATCTGGCATGAAATAATGAAACATCTGATACCCTGTATGAGGGAAATAACTCTATAGTCTATTTTGGAGAGTAGACATTGGAGCTAGATATTCGTGATTCCTTCAGGATTGTTTAAAAATAATCTGGAGTACTGGTATATCCAAGCATTTTGTTGACTTAAACTATAAGGTTTTGCTCATACCATGTTTCCTAGTTAGCTCTGCCATAACACCTCCCTAAGTGAACTGCACCTTACCCTGGCAGGAAAATGGCTTCCTTAATTACAGTGTTACCATTTCCACTAATCACAGTCGATCACACAAACAGAGAAACTTTCTGCCGGTCTAACTCACTCCATCTAATATCAGGCCATTCCCACAATCAGCTGAATTACGTGTGAAGGCCCTAATGCTTCACAGATGTCCATGTTACCTCTGCACACATAAATCATGAGTCTGGACAAGTTACTCAGCCATACGAATAGGAAGCATCAGAGTTGTCCTAGGAAGAGCATCACTGTCTAGTATGGGCTAAAATAAGGGTCATGAATTTGCCACAAAGAAATGTGGGAGAGATGGAGGTAATGAGGAGGGAATGAGGTGAGGCTGTCAGGGGCTCCCCATGCAGCAGGGGCCTGCAGCCTTCTGCAGAACTGGGTGCTCTAGCCATGATTATAAAAGCTGATCAGCTTCAGATATAGCCCAGAGAGTGGAAACAGTGTCAAGCCCACAGGCCTGGCACCAGAGATGTCCTTCTTTCTGTAAACAGGATGCAGAGCTGTAACAAGGCCCATGAATCCCTCGTTTCTCATGCAGGTGAACAAGCTCACACAGGCAGTGCCTCTGCTTCTACAACCTCCTCCCTCTCCCTGCCTGCTCCCCTCAGCCTCCCCTGCCCACTGCTGCTGCTGTGGTGGGGACAGCCAGGAGCAGCCCTCTAGGCAGTTAAATGAATCCATGAGGAAGCAGAGGGGGGAAGAGCAGATCACAGCTCCCAGCCCCTCTCCCTGCTCATCACAGGCTGCTGGAGAGATGGAGCAGGGCTATCTGACAACCTGCTTCAGCTCTGGATTTAGGCACTTTGGATAGACTGGAGGTAGAGACAGGACAGGTTTGATGACCTGTTTTTAAATTTGTATTAACCCTGCAATGGATAATGCTCAATGCTGTTTTGCCCAAACATCAAAAATTACAAGCTCTTTCAAATCTTCAGAAGGTGAAAACCAAAGCATTTTCATTTTCTAAAGCATTTCAGGCTTTCCTCCATATTCTGATCTGAGATTACAAAATACAGTGTGTTTTCTTGTTTCAAGGAGGTGCAATAGGTAACAGAAAGCCAAATATGTGACCCAGGGGAGGTGTTTGAATAGGACCTGAGCACAGCTCTCAAACAGACTATAAACCTTTCATCCCTCACTGTCGAGCCTCTACTTTGTTTATGCCAAGTAGAATTTAGTAGAGTAGTAGTTAGAAATGCTGGTGAAGGAAACTGCAGGCTGGATGTGGAACAGGCCTTCTGTCAGAGCACAGTTCTTATCTTCCCTTGGTGCTTATGCTCCAGTCATGTCTCATCTGCTGTGAGAGATCATTATCCCCCTGCCTGTCCTAGCAAGCACCTCTGCACTGCCACTATCTCTTCATTATTTGTCATCCAACCCACCAGTTTGTGTGTTTATGCAAATTTCATCTGTCTTTTGCTTTACTATTACCTGCTTCATGTAGGCTTATACACCACCTACTAGCAGTAAGGCAATAGTTCTGTTTCCTCCCATGTGAGACACTGAAGTGTTATAGTTAATGGCTTAAACATCTTTTTTTAATGGACTTTGCCCATTATGGTAAAATTGTATAAAGAAGCTGGGACCACCAAAGCCCACTCCCTGTCTGAATACGCCTCCTGACTGGAACTGGACTGTGAGTTAAGCCACAAAACAGAAACTTGAGTTAAGGGTTGTACTATTGCCCAATTATCTTGTGTCTAAGGAGGAGAATGTATCCACAAGGAAAGCCAAACCCAGCAGCTGTCCTGAAAATCAGCTCTGGCTGAGTTCAGGGTGGGGGAGGCCACAGCCCACAGACTCATTTGCTCAGGCCAGGTTTGTACACACACCCCCCAGAGCAAGGGGAAAGGAGGAGAGTTTTTGGGGGTGTGGTGAACACCCATCCTCCCTTGCACAAACTGGCTTTTCTTACGGGTTGTAAAACCCCTCACCCCAGGAAGGCCACATCCACAGGACATTCACAGGAGAGGCAAATGAAGAGGGATCATAAACCATCAAAGACCCCCAAAGCACCCGCAGACTCATTCCTGAGGCCTTGCACCAGAGGACTGCACGTGATGCAAAGTGATGCAACCAATCCAGAGTCTATGGCAAGAGATGGTGTAAAACTTCCCCGCCAGAGGATGTACCTGGGTGTTCCCAGCTAGCCTGAATATATATTAATCCACTGAACTCTGTGTTTTTGCGACCCTCAGCACCAAGAAGTGGATCAACGGGATGCTGTCACGATCCAGAGAGTGGTGATATTTTGTACTTAACCTGTCTCTCTGTCACTGTCTTTCTCTCCTCCCAGCCCTTTCCTATTTCTTTCTCTCTCTCTCTCTTTCTTCCCCCATCACATTTAATGTTAAATAAAATCCATACTATTGACTTTCAGCATATAGTCTCTTTTCCATCTTAATTTGGGCAGAGACAATCTCTTTAATAATAACATCCTATAGTTAGTAACTTACTTCTGGAAATACTTGATTTTTTAAGTTAGAAAAATATTCATCAGAAGATGACTTCAAATACTGTTTATCCTGAGATATTTTTCACAGATTTTTCCCCTCTTTTTCCCACTCCTGTTCCACTGATGCTTGCAATGGGCAGATAGACAACCTAACTTAAAATACTGCCACTAGTGATGCTACTTCAAATTGTCTTACCTAGATCTTTGAACTGTGTTAAAAAACACAGTGTTCACAATCCCAGTGGCCTCTTGCAGGTTTTTGGGCTAGATAGCAAACCCCACTATCATCATCATAATTCAACTAGTGATTGTAACCATGGGATATTTTATTTTAAATTATCGTGGAGTACATGCAGCCACTGTCACCTAGGAGATGCTGAATAAGTAGTTTAGCCACAGATTATTTTGGAAAGTCGTATTTTCCAGGGTGAATCAGATGATCCTTTCGTTGGCTGAAAGGTGTCCATGTGACTAGTGAAAAATAAAAAATTTGATATAAACTCTTCTGAAAATATAGCTGATCACAACTGTGATCACATCTGGAATTTTAAGGAGTAATCAAAGGAGTTGCATATGAGCAGAAAAGAGAAGAACAGTGAAAGATGGAGAAGTAACTCAAAGTCTAAGGAAATTACTGAAATCCCAGTTACTTAACAGACAAAGAAGTAAAATTTATGTTTCCTATATATAATTAAGTTATTACCATGAGTGCTGTGCTCATAAAACCACCAGTGAATATAACAGAAAGAAAAGTGCAAAAACCAGAAAGAAATTCATCTGCCTAGATACAAACTCTTGGAAGTGGTGGCAGGCATCCTTTAAAACAGGGGCTATTATAAGCTTAAAAATGGTTATATGAAAAGTGTCTTGCTTTTCTAAACAGAATAAAAAGGTGGAGAAAAAAGCAGAGACTGTAAGCTTAGCTGTGTGCATCAACACTAACATCACCCTGCAGACAAAGCTTTGCCTACTGCCCTTTAATTAAAAGGAGCTATCCTAGAGTTTTCTTAGATCAAAGAGAGAAAAAAAGCAAACTATATGGGGAGACAGAAAACAATAACGTCTCTGTTTCCTTCTTGAAATTTACTAGAACAGCCGCCATTTTTATTGCAGAGTCACAGGCCTTTTCTATTTACAAACTCAAAGGCCAGTGCTAAACTTTAATAGATGCTTGTGCCAGGTTCTGTTTCCAATTACCTGCACACTGTGCAGTTTCCCAAGTGGGGTTTCTGCTGAAACTGTAATCAATCTAAAGTAAGTAATATCCACAAATGCCAGCTTGGATCAATCGGCTGTGCTCCATGTCCCCAGCAGCCCCATCCTGTCTACAGGAAAATGCTGTCTTTACTACCACACGAACCCAGTTAAACTTAGATACATTTGGCTTTAATTCAGATGTAGGCCAGCTACTCAGGAGAAAATCGGAGAGCGAGTATGAGCGGAAATTTAACAAGTATTCTTTCTGTAGCACCTCTTTGTGAGTTTTCCCTCTTCTCAAACAGCTTGTAGTTCTGAATGCAAGAGGCTACACAGGATGCTTGAGCACCCAGAAGAAACAATTTGTCCTGTTTGCTAAACCTCAGTATTTGTAAAGGATTTCCAGCATAGAGACATCCAAGTCTCCAGTTTTGAAAGGAAGAGGAAGCCATATGCAGAAGGACTGCTGGAAGCAGCTCTTTCCATAAGCAGGTTGTGCCCTTGAAACAGAGCAAAGCTCTCCTGGTAGCTAGCTTGGAAGAAGACAGTTACCCCACTGCCCAAAGGAATTGGTGTTTCTCCGTACTTTGTTTTGCAATTTTAAACCAGAGGTGCTGTGGCAATCTCCACCGGCTGGCAGAGGCACAAACTGACTGTTCAGTGAACTACACCACCAAAAATGTTTAAAATGTCTTTACACAGGGATGGCTAGTGCATTTTAGATATCCTTACAACCTTAGATCCTTACAACTGCACATGGAAAGACACTGGCAGAGGTGTCCCAGAAGCAGTTTTTCAAGAAGCACAGATCAGCATTGTTCTCTTGACTTCATGTATCCAGATCTACAGCCCTTGACAAGACCTGGGAACTCTAATGAAAATGCAACACTTGCCAGGGAATGTGTTTGGTTGGCCCTTTTCTCCCTTGTATTAGGGATTTAACTTTATTACATTTCTTCCCCTTTTTTGGCTTTTCTGACAGAATTCTAAATTTTCTAAAGCTTACAAAAAGAAACACTTCAACACTGTAATGAGATTTTACCTTTTTAGGACTTCATTTGGAAGAGAAAAAAAGGGGGGTCACAATGTGTTTTAACTCACACAAAGGACTCCAATGACCTTTTCAGTACTTTTGATGTTGAGAGTTAAGATAAAAACATAGTCACACCCAAAATCTTAAAAATTTGAAGTGAGAAAGTTAAAAATTGAATATTTGTAACCTTAATTATGTGCAGATGGCAAGGCACTGACTTTATCATTTCAGATAAGGTCTCTCAGAAGAGACTATGAGGAAGAACACCACTTTCTCATCATACTTCTCTCAAGACTACATGTCCTTCCTGATACAAAATACAGGGGCAAGAGGTTAAGGTGGAGGAATAGGCACAGCAGAGGTATTACAATTTCCAAACTGTCGTGTATTTACTCACCTGGTTCCTCCACTGCAGACATCTATGCATCTACAGAAAGGCAGGCATCTCACTGCCTTTCCAGAGCCCAGGAATGATGCTGCAAAAGGCCACAAACAAGGACAGAAGTAGGAACAGTTTCACTCCTTTTTTATTCTGATCAGATTCACAGGAAGAAAATATTCTGTTCACATGGAGCAAATACACTAAAAAGTTGAAACAGTAAAACGCACTCCACAGTATTAGCCAATACTCCCAAAGTCCTTTAGTGATGAAAAAAGAATGAAAAACCAAACTTATTTCCAATATCTAATAGGTTGAATCACGTTTTCCTCCCTCCCCACCCCCACTCTTCTCTTTGGAGGAAACTGAAGCTTTAACAGCTTTTCCGCAGTTATAAATGGAATTACTGCAGAACCAGAAATAAACCTAGGTCTTCTTAATGTCTCTACTTCCTAATGCAAGAGCAGCAGGAACTAATTATAATTCCACTGTTCAATCATTGCCATAGAATTATGTCTTTATCTTTTTTAGACCATGCAAGCATATGCAAGAGTCAAAAAAACATTAACAGAGAACTGTTTCCCAGGCAATCTGCACCTATGATTTCTTCTCCTAAGGATGCTTCACTCAAGCCCCTTTTTGCTCCCATGCTCTCTCCCCACGTGTTGCCATCTGCCACGGCACAGCCATGCACAGAGTCCCTGTGCAGCACTGTGGAAGATGAATTGCTGCAGTCACTCAGCTTGCTCCTTTGCCGTTTTGACTGCCCTCAGAAAGTAGGGAAAGTTCAAGGAAAGTGAACCTATTGCTTAAATCCCTTCACATTTAAACTGCACCTGAGGAAGCCCTGGGTCTGATGAGGGGACCTACACTCCAGCTGTTTCAAATACAGTGGCAACATCAAGAGTAGCCAGCGTAAATACTGACTTTTTCACTGCCCCTTCAAAAATAACTTTTACAAGTTCTTTTTTACCACATGTAAGCTGAGTTTTTATCTTGGCTCTTGGGAATGAAGGGCAACCTTGTAATTTGAGTAAGAGGAAGCCTGGAAGTGTGCTCTCCCCAGAGACCCACAAAGGAGTAACAACTGAGCTGCTGTGCCTCTCCTGTTTTGAGAAGAGGTAATATACAGCTTTGCTCCTTTCTGCAGGCACTGAGCCAGGAAGTCTGGTCAGGAAAGCACTGGGAACCAGTATAAATTCTGCTCCCCATGGTGTACCAATTGTTGCTTACAAGGGAGTCTGAGGTGAGCAGACTACTCCTTCCTCTTCTTGCCTGGAGGCACAATGCCCCTTGCTAGACTGGGATAAAAATGTGTTACAGGCATATGTAGTGATAGGTATTCTGACACAACACCTGCACACCGACAACCTGCTCAAAAAGTCTGATGTAGCACTGACAACAGGTATGATGAGCTAAATGACAGGCTGAGCTCCTTCCCATGAGTGTGTCAGCCAGCTGAGTAAGAGACAGCATGGGCTTTTTATGGACCAGGCTTGCCAAACAAACATTACATACGCACTACCATCATACCTCCATACTTCGTCAAAGGCAAACCAGACTAGGACACAGACAGAATCGACATTTAAATAACACTGGACTGAGTGAAGAAGCACTTAAAAAGGAGATATGAAGGAAGTTGATGATTAATTAAGGGGTTTCTTTCAATTTTTCTTTCAGTAAGTGTTTTGAAATATTTCACTTGCTTTAGGATAGGGTGATAGAGTACTGTACCTCCAACGTTGGTTACTGAATCACACAGTCAGAATCAGTATTTGCTTTCAGTAAACACACAGGAGCACAGAGCTACGGTAAGAAGTTAAAGAGGTTCATCTTCTCTTAATTAGCCCATGGAAGTTCCCGCACATGCTGCTCCCAACCCAGGAACTCTCTCATGGACCTGCATGATTTTGCATTTTCTTAATGGTTTAAAGCATATTTTTAAGAAGACTCTCTGCCGGTCTAGGACTTGATTATGATCTAAAAAAAGACTGGCAATGATGGAAAAACTTTATTTTCCTTATTTGTGTTCCCTAAAGTTATTATTAATCTCAGCTTTTATTACTCTAGTTCTAATAAAGATTCTATGTTTTTTTTTAATTAGAAAAATATGGGAGAGACAAATGATCCATCATTTCAGATGACAGACCCACATACCTGTGCAGAATGGATAAAAATTCCTACAAATTTTCTACCGTCAAATTCTGCAATGATTTTTCACATGTGCAAAGAACTGCAAAGCAGTGGGTCGGAGAAGAAAATTGGATGAGACATGGAGATAAGGATTATGAAGACACAGGAAAAAAGAACCACCTTCATCTGTAATGTACTAACAAGTTGTCAGTAAATTAGTCCCTGATCACTGAGATAATGGTTTCTAAACGGTGTGGGAATAAACTGTGTTCTGCAGCAGTTTGTGCTCTTACTTTATTCCTCAAAGACCTCCTACCTGGTCAATACTTTAATCCTGCAGTTAATTTTTCCTGTAGCTGCAGTTCTGCAGTGACTAAAAGCTCAGGTAAGCTTAACAAAAGGTGCTGAACTCACGCCTTAAGTCTGCATTATGACAAATTTAATTGTTCACAACTTTCTCTATTTCCTTAGGAAGTGAACAGCTCATGGTTCTATTCTGCCAAAAAGCAGATCGATTAAGTCTTCCACACTCCATCTAAAAATTTAGGGCTTTATTAAGGGAAAAAATTATCAGGCTATGGAAGCAAAGTCTGCCTTTTGAGGAAACAAGCTTGAATGATTTCCAATAGGTAATTTTTCCAAATTCACAGACTCCCTGTGTTACCTATTGAAATGTTTGAGAGACAAATACATACAACCTCCAACGGGAAAAAATGATGAGAGAGATAAAAATAGAGAAGCCTGCATAAGAAAAAAAGACAAAGGAAAAAAACCAGGGGAAAATTAAAAATAGAAAGAAAAAAAAGAAAAAGAAAGAAAAAATAAAGAGGAGAAAAAGTCATCACCTTCAAGACTCTCCATATATAAGCTGCTCAGCAGGGAATTTGAGAACTGGCACTGCCAGCACAGGGAGAGAGCACATCAACGGAGGCAATGACACAAGACCACCAGGTGTGTATTGTTTCCTCTCTCCTTCCCAAGAACTCCACATTAGGACAGCTGTCATTCAGAGGATGCTCATTCAGCTCCTTGTCACTGCTCACTGCCCCAGTGACCTGCCAGGCAGGTGCCACTGCTGTCAGGCACTGCCGTGCCCCCTCCCTCTGCCTGAGCCTGCTCACCCACAGCTGCTGTGGTTGGGATTTATGACACAGATCCTCTTCACACTCATGTTAAGAAGCCTGCAGGTACTGCCACATTTACTGCTCCCCTGACCTACTTTTAGCCACATGCTGTTATTTAGCTGAGGACTTCTTTCTCTTCTGTTGACAGCTGCCTAGACAATGCAATCCTGAAACAGGAATGGGGTTTGTTCCTAGGCATGGTCCCAGCAGTAATAGCTACTGATTTGAGCTTCCTTTGTCCCCACCCATGATGGGTACATCTGTCCACAGACTGTAAACTCATGTTTGATGACACTGTTATTTTGTTCACTTGATAATTACTCAGTATGACATGGGAGTTCACAGCTGTACGTGACTACCCTGTTTGCACAGTCTAGCAACTGAAGATTTGTCTTTCGATCAAGACTTCTCTGCCTTCAGGGGAATACAGGGCAACACCATCTGCCTGCAGATGTTTTTATATGAAAACTCATCATGAGTTTTGAATACATGGACACAAGTGATGCATTATACCTGGAAACAGGTAACAACAGGTAATTTTGTGTGCCCCAATTGAGAGGCCTTTGAAATTCAAATCCTTTGTGCTACAATTGTTGGGGTTAGCATTTCAGAACTGGAAAATTAATCATGGCACAGGTTATTGGATCCAGCCACATAATTTACCAGACTACACCTGAAGCTTGAGACTGGGCCCTACACATCCTGAGAGATATAGGTGCAAAATATTCAGTGAATCAAGCAGGAGTATATACTTCAGATAAAACTTCATTGCCACTAGACTTCCCAATGTGTAGTTCACAACACAGAGAAAAACTACAGAGTTAAAGAATTTATATTCTAGTGAAGAAAAAAACCCCCAAAACACATTCAAGTGACTGACTGCTTTAGTTTTATTCAATCAGAGCTTTTTGTTTTCCAACAGAGGTCCCCAGTGATTTTATAAAACACTCAAAACTCTGGGGCTGAATGGAAAAAAAATCTGATAATCTGTTTGGTTGAGCTATTCCAGATTAACCCTGGTTTAATCAGCAACAGAATTAGCCTTTAAAAAAATGTAAGAAAGCTTGCATGTTGCAACAGATAAGGAAATAACAGAAATGACAGCAAGTCTAACCCCATGTAGTCTATGAATACTGGAGTTTTCAAACAGGTCATATGACCTCATGTCAAGCAAAATATCTGATCAGAAAGCAAGCAGGAGACAAAGTAGGGAATTTAAATTGTGTTTGATTCTGCTTTTACTTACGCTGCTGTAAATCTACTCTGGCCAAAAATCTGACATGTGTAACATAATACAGGAGAGTATCCTGGAAAAACCTACATGTAACTTTAATAAATAAAAAATGCACTTTAACATACTGACAAGAACAAAAAAGAAAAAAGGAAATAAAAGTTAACTGGAGTATATGCTAATCTGCACTTAGGAACATGCTTTCACTGCAGAATATTTCAAGCTACAAACACCCAGGGCACTGTGAAATGAAAATACTTCTTTTTTTGCTTAGCCTTAGAAACATTTCCTAAATACTTACCTGCATGATAATTTGTGTAATTTTGTCTTTGCTTTATAAGAAAAAATGTAATACTGTCTACTGATTGGATGGATAACAAAGAAAAAACAATTACCCAGAAATTCCTAAGGGGGAGCATAAGCTTTTTTTAAAGTATTTATTTCATTACAACATAAATTTGATTACATATAAAGCTTTGCCTATATATGCTTCAAAAATGAAACTATTAATACATCAGTTACACATATAATTCACCTGAACTGTGAACAGGGTCTAAAGAATTTGCATTAGTTAATCTGTTGAAAGTGGCAGCACCGACATCGTTATTTCATGATTTCACAAATTTGTCCAGGGTTTATCCACTAAGACTTAAAAGCAAGTAAGAGACTCTTGCCAAAGGTAGCTTATTAAACACTGTGATGATTTGAGAAGCATTGCAGGTGCAAAATTGTAAGACTAACAATATAATTGGTATAAACTTAGCCTGTTCAAAAAATATTTGAAAAAAACCTGGCCCTATAGTCATCACTGTCTCAAGTACCAACTCTGCTTTCCCTTCCCTGCTATTTGTTTCAACTGGACATAAAGCAGGTACTTTTGACTCTGTATTCCTCTCTTCCCTCCCATCCCTCATTCCCATTTCTTTCCTTTGAGTAATTTATGAAAGTTAGAGTCTCCAAAATAGCCTGCTGTTGGAGTTTAACCCCAGCTGGCAGCTCAGCCCCACACAGCCACTCGCTCACTCCTCCCAGTGATTTGAGGGAGAGAATCAGAAGAGGGAAAGTGAGAAAACTCATGGGTTGAAATCAAGACAGTTTAATAACCAAAGCAAAAGCTGCACCTGCAAGCAAAGCAGAACAAGGAATTTGTACACTGCTTCCCATGGGCAAGCAGGTGTTCAGCCATCCCCAGGAAAGCAGTGCTCCAACACACATAGCAATGACTTAGGAAGACAAACACCACTCCAAATGTCCCCCTTTACTTCTTCTTCCCTCAATTTTATATGCTGAGCATGACAACATATGGTCTGCAATATCCTTGTGGTCAGTTGGGGTCAGCTGTTCCAGACGTGTCCCCTCCAAAGCCCCTGTGTACAACCAGCCTCTTCGCTGGTGGGGGTGAGGAGCAGAAAAGGCCTTGGCTCTGTGTGAGCACTGCTCAGCAACAACAAAACCATCTCAATTATCAGCACTGTGTTCAGCACAAACCCAAAACACAGCCCCATACCAGCTACTGCAAAGAAAATTAACTTGACCCCAACCAAAACCAGCACTCCTGCTGATTCCTAATACTACTGGGTTCATTCCAGCAGCTCTCAGCATTCAGTAGGCCTAAACGAATGGAAAGTGTGTGATTACATATTCTGAGTGCACAATTTTACAGAGCTTGTGTGTCAATCTCTGCTTTTAGTAGAGTCAGAACAGTTCCAGTAATCTAGTAAAAGCATGGAACTATTATGAACTTGCACTACATTGTCTCAGAGTAGCTGAAGCAGCAAATAGGTAAAAACATACTTTGCTATGATAGTACTTGGACTCATACTGATAATAGCCAAAAAGAGCTGTTCTGTTAAACCAGTGTCAATCTGGTGTGTGAAGTGACAGCAGAAAAAAAAGAGAAATAAATAAAATGCTTTTTGCTATAACTGCTCAACAGTACCACCATTTCCCCTTCTTGTGTTTTCTTAAGTTTCCCAGGAGCAATGCTACTGGGGGAAAAAAAAAAGCCCAAAGACAGGATTCTGTCTAGATCTGGATTAATTCAAGCAGAAAACACTACGTATCAGTCCAGACACAAAGCACCAACACCACTGTTAAGCTTTGTGATAACGAAGGTTAACATATCTATGGAGCAGTCAATGGAATACACGACGTAAATCAGGAAAAGCAATAGTCATCCATGAATAGCGGTAATTGGGATACAGCACTCTGAGAGCCAATCAAACAGCAGAGAGAGGTATGGCTTTCATGTGAATAATTTATTCTTTTATCACTTTGAATTTTAGCAGGTATTTATTTACAAAGAGACTTTTTGTGGACAGAATTTACATCAGCGACTGCACAATTTCCGTCATTACTAGGGTATGACTAACATCCTCCCGACGTTGCTTAACAGTGCCAGTTTTGATCAAATGGTTATTCTTTTGCCAATTACTTTTTTTACTTAGTTTCAAGTGTAAACAGAATTTGTACACAAGCCTTTGCTGCAATTAAGATTTCTATTTTAGAGAACCAGTTAATAGATGGAAACAGTAAAGTTTCATCTGTTATTAGCATTTCTTTATTGAAGTCGGGATTTAGTTTTAGGTTCAATGAAGGCTTTAGGCATTTCATTGTTAGGTACTGCAACGCCTCTTTATTAAGGTGGCACCCCTGAGAAGAATGCAAATTACCTGTTTGGCCTCCCAGTACAGTGCATGGAGCACCTCACCTCAGACTGGTAACCCAAAATACAGAGACTGTCTGCAAAAGCTTTCCAAAGAAAACTTGCCCGATTGTAGCAGCTTGTACTAAGTCTACACTGAATTACCCATCTAGGAGGTACAACCTGGAATCTACTCAGAACAGAGTTTTCAGGAGCCTGTGTGTGCTTTTGGAGGATTTGCATGAAGCTCACCCCTGAGAAAGAGTCACAGGAGGTGGTCCCAATGCATTGCTCCTGAACAGCCATCCAGATTTGAGAACACGCACACACACGCGCGCACACACACACACGAAGTGCAATGCCTCAGTTCAGTCCTCACTCAGCTTAAGGGAATTCAAGCCTAAATTCTCCAGCAGATGACCTTGAAAACAGTAATCTAGGGAGGAAAAATTACTTCCTGAAAAATTAGGGCAACTATCTCCTGAGTGTCCTATTAAAACGGGAGGACTGTAAGATTCAGGGGAAGAAAGCAGGGCAGACTGTTTCTCTAGCTAGTCTCAGATCACTCAGTGAGGATGACTACCTTGATGATTTGTGAGACTTTTAACTGATTAACATACAATGCAAAATGCATAAATATTTAAAGATCAGGGACAAGCTCCAAGAGATCCTTTAGGCCACTGACAATCAGAGGGTGGGAGACGTGGACTGAATACTTGCAGGCTAAGGAAGCGCACACAGATCTCCACGTTCCCATGCAAATATGGTAGACTTCAGGCTATTCTAGATAAAATGGCTGTTTTAAAAGCAAAACATATGCAAACACAACTTGAGGGTGGCCTGGTCCTTTAGTTTGTACCATTAAACCCTATTACATCAGCGGCTTCTGGATATCCCACTTGGCAGGCAGGTGTGGAACTGCTCTGAGCAGTTCCAAATGGGTGGAGGGGAACTGCTCAGCAGTTCCACATATGAAGGGACAGTTGTTGCTAGGTTTAAGTAAAACTATAGGGTTCTGGAATGACTATTTCAGTCCTTAAAGGCCTAAAGACTATCCAAATTCTGGTTTTGGTACCCAAGTTTGGTGGGGGGTGTTTTTTGTGGAGATATAATTGGGGGAGAAAACAATTCTCAGCAAACCTGCCTCCAGCCTATTGGGGAGGAAACAGAGGCCACACACTAGGAAATCTGGCTAGAAACAAGCCTCTGTTGTTAATCATCAGGCTGTGACTATGCAGAGTGTACAAAGGAAACAGGTTTGATAGACAGCTACTAATGGATCCCAGACTCTGCCCCATTAACACTGTGTAAACACTAAAAGCAGGTAAGCACTTAATTCAACCTTTTTTAAAAATAGGAACTAGCAAAATTACAAACCACTGCTGGTTTGCTGAGTGCTTTTTACTGTAGAACTTACTTCCAAATGTATTTCTTCATAGTGTATAGCAATAAATATTGGAAAAAAGAATATGGTTCATTCTTTCCCAAAAGTTTGTGGCTTCTTTTCACATCTTAAATCATGGAAACTTCCCAAAACTCATTCAGAAGCATTTTCATGCATTAGCAGGAATGGAAGTGTTTAATTAATTCTTAATTAATAGGAATGCAAAAGCTGGCTTGATACGTCACTACGCTGTAGCATAAGAACCATGTAAGTAAGTCTTTGAACTATGAAATTGTGTTGTATTGCAAGATAAAACAGACATTTCCTTGTGTGTGTTTCTGATGACTCTACTATTTCAAAATCTGGCCTAGCACTTACGTCTCTAGTTTAAGTATGCACCTAAGTGTTGCACTACGCAGCTTGAAATACTTTCTACAGTTAACATAAAAATTATGCTGAAAGCAAACATATAATTTTTCTTTGCTGCTCAAGCTACAACGCTGTAATTTAATTTAGAGTCAACATTTCCAAGGATTCTCATCTGAGAATTAAATCAAATATTCTGTGAAGGATGTTAAATTCCACTGCACCAGCCTGTACCGAGGCTAAGATAAATGTCACACTCTGCACGCCTACAGCTCCTGCCTGGCTGATGCTTTAATTAGCTCACTAGGGAACAGGCTCATTTGGCTAAGAACTTCTAGGACTGGACCACTGTTTTCTATAGAATGGCTAACCAGATCAGCTGCATTAAAACCCTGTGCAACGATGAGAAGAGAAAAAAACCCCAAACATTAAAGTGAAGGAAAGAAGTATCTATAAAGTTCACTATTCTCTTTTGTAAAGAGGTTGTCTCTTAGGACAGAGCCTGCTGCCTTCCTTTGGAACTAGCAATTATGTATAAGAATGCTAAAGTCCTGTTTAACAAAACCATCTTAATAAAACATAAAAAGATCTGCTTTTTTGATGCAAGGTCCCTATGTCTTTCTAAAATATGAACCTATACTAGAGCTTTGAGTATAAACAACTCTCTTCAACAGTCCATGCCAGTTCCATGCTGAATATACAGCAATGCACCAGCAAAAACACAGGTTCTTTTTCTCAGAAAAGGTTTATCAGTGATTTACTATAAAGCTAAAACATTTGCCTTGCCTATTGATTCTATTTTAAATATAAAATGTATAAAATAAATGCATGTGCCCTTTTCAATGTAGTCTATCTGTGTAGACATTTTGTTTTTCCAGTTCTGAGTAACAAGACAAAAAGTATGCTCCAACTTTCCACAGGCAGGAAGAAGTTTTGTATGGTTTTGCCTCATTTGGATGCTGCCCCACAAACAGCTCTCTTGGGCAGTTTAGAATCACAATGACAGTGTAAGCCATCAGCACGTCCTGCAATTAACAAGGACTTATTGATTACAGCAATCATTAGTTCAAAATAAATAAAGCAGTCTCTCAATCAAAAGACAGGGAAGTAACATCATACTAGTGCACAATATAATCAACATGTGTAGCACATTCCTATTTTCCATGTCCCCTTTTGATGGTCTTGAAATAAGTGGGAAAGGCCTTTTGCCACAGGTTGGTTTACATTAACCTTCCTTGACATGCAGTTAATTAAAAGGCATATGAAGTACAGAGTTTTTCCCCAACTGTAGCAGCATATATGGTCATATCTATCGGTCACAGTCAGAACAGCTTCAGTTCATTTTTGCTATAATTTAAAATCTCGGATCAAAAAAAGTAATAAAACAATGTCTTTTCATACAGAAACAATTACCTTTTTCAAATAAAGAACATACCAACATTTCATATCTATTACAAAATGCCAGGTTTTAAAAAGGTAACTTGACTTTTTCTTTTTTTTTCTTTTTCTTTGCATTCCAAGTAAAACATGTGGCACACATTTGTGTTACTTAAAACACTAAGTTTGGTATCTGTTAAATCATCTGTGGTTGAAATTCCTGGGACCAATACAGTGCCACAGCTTCCTTAAACCATCTACTGCACCAGAAATGAAAGGCTGTGATGGGAGATGTTCTTCCTATACTTTTTAAACACAGGAAATAGTTGGTTTAACACAAAAACAAATGCAGCTAAACAATGTTGCCAGCAGTGTTTATCCCTCAGTATCACCTCAGAGGGAAAAAACCACAAATGACAGAAAAGGCTCCAGCCCAGATTGCAACTACATGTAAACACACAACCAACACTAACATCCCATTATGACACTGTCGTCGAGAATATTTTAGAAATCCAGGTGTAAAAATGTTTTTCTCAGACTGGGGATTGGCACAAACATAATCCAGAGATTATCCTTTATAGCAGCTTTTACTTTTGTGTGTTTGGCTTTTTACACAAAGCACAGCAAACATGAGAAGAGTTACAACTGTGTTACAAACAGCTCAACATCTTGAGAGCAGAGAGGAGGAAAGGGGAATGCCCTTTTCTCTGCAAACACAACAGAGAGGGTCCCCTCTGTAGATGGCGGTTTGTGGATCGGCAACCCAGCTCTCCTCTCAGGAAGCAAGAGCCAGGCTGGCCACTTTACAGTGGGAGGGAGCCCTCCTGGTCCCCTGTTTTGTCCAGCCTCTCGGGCAAGGTAAGCACAAAGGGTAGGAGGACACCCTTGGCATCCAAGGGAGCTTTAAGCAGCTCCCCATCAAAGGTGCCCTTGAGCCCACCATCTGCTTCCACCTCACCGTCCTGGGCTAGACTGAAGCGAAGGGTGCCCATCCGGTTCACGCAGTAGATGGTGTTGCCCAGGGGGGCACAGCGGAAGGGCTGGATGGGGCCACCGCTGGGCCGCAGGCTGGCACACTGGCTCCAGCACTTGGCCACTGTGTTGTACCGGAAAACTTCAACACCACCACTAGTCCCGCCGCCTGGGCCCTGCTCCCCACCACGGCCGCTGCTCACATCAAAGCGGTAGATGAAGCTCTTGAAGGCCACCATGTCAGCAGAGCGCCGGCGGCTGCTGTTGTAAGGGCACTCCTGCCACTCATCACGCTTGGGGTCGTACTTGAGCAGGCGGTAGAAGAGGGAGCCTCCTGACACATAGATCTCCCCATTGCAAGTGGTGGCCTCGTGAGCCACCGCAAAGGCACCCTTGGGCAGAGGTGCCACAGGGCTCCAGCGGTCAGCCCGCGGGTCATACCTTTCCACAGTGAAGAGACACTCGCCCCCCACAGCATACAGGTACCCATCCAGGGCCAGCAGCTTGAGCTGCGAGCGGGGCTGAGCCAGCGGCCGCACCTGGCTCCAGGTGTCAGTCAGGGGGTTGTAGCAGAAGACCTTGTCGGAAAGGCGGGCCCTGGGTTCACTGCCCACCAGCCCTGTCACAATTCCCCCTGCTAGGAAGAGGTAGTTGTGGAGGACGCACATGGCGCAGCCCTTGGCATTGGCCTCCTCGGGCAGGCGCGTCAGCACCCTCCACTCGCCGCTGGCCTCCTGGTAGCAGTGAATGAGGGAGCCACTCTCTTCCAGGGACACCACGGAGGAGGGACTCTGTGGCCGACTGCTCTCGCGGCTCTGTGGCCGGCTGCCACCACCCGGCCGCTCGAAGGCGTCGCTGACCTCGGCCACCAGCAAGCAGGGCCGGCCGGCGTCCATGCGCCGCTGCAGGATGAGGTCCCGCTCAGTGCCGCTGAGGCGGCCGTAAACGCTGGGCTCCCGCAGCACCTCCAGGTAGTGGTCGCTCATGAAGCGGTAGGCGGCCTCCCGCAGCTCTGCCAGCCGCTGCTTCTTGGCCAGGCAAAGGAGCTGGTAGCAGTTGCCGAGGCAGAGCTGGGCGCGCATGGCCTCGGCGGCACAGTGCAGGGCACAGGGCATTTGGAGGACGCGGGCGCCGCTCACCACCTCAGCCAGGTTGTCGTGCCGCACCTCGCCCATGCGGGCCGTGTACACGTAGTCGATGAGCAGCCGCAGCGCCCCGTAGCTCACCCCCTTCACCCGCAGGACGTCCCGTGAGGCGCGGGCACGAAAATAGTCACTCTTGGCCGCCAGCACCGACTTGTGCGCCCGAATGCGGCGGCCCGACACCTCGATCACCAGGTCGGGCTCCTCCGGCGGCCGGTCCCGCGGCCCCACCACCTCTTCATCCTCCTCGTCCGGCTGGCAGGCGGCGTTGTTGATCTCCCACTGGCTCTGCACCACCCGGCCGCCGGCCGCGGGCGGCTGCGGCTCGGCAGCGGCGGCGCTGAAGCACAGGGAGGAGCTGAAGCCGCAGGGGGCGGCCGGCGTGGGCGGCGGCGGCGGCGGGGGAGCCCCGTTCGCGACCCCGCTCTCCTCCTCCTCCGGGGCCGCGCCGCTGCCCTCCATGGAGCCGCGCTACCTGCGCCGGCGCCGCGCCTGGTCCGTGCAGAGCGCTGCCGGCCGCCGCGGCGCGGCCATCACCTGCGGGACAGACCCAACAGCGCTCAGCATCCGCGCCTCCTCCGCTCCCCCGCGGCTGCCTTCCCTCCCCCTCCCCCCCACCGCTTCTCCGGATTAGTGTTCGGGGCCGCCGCTCTCGCAGGCGGGGCCGTCTCTGGTTTCCGGGGCTTAACCTCCACTTCTCCTGCCCTTGGGGGATCCTCCCTGCGGCCCGGCCGCCTCCCGCTGCCCGCGGCTAACTGCGCTAGCTCACCCCCCGAAAACCGGAGCTCTTCTGGTGGGACGGGGGTTCGCCCCGATGAGCACCTCAACAGCCTGACAAGCTATTCTGGTTTTCCCGTTGCTCTGCAAAAATTTTAAGCAGTTTGCAGGCACTGCAATCCTTTCCAAGACAACTGGTCCCTACACTGCGCTGGGTGATGAGCAAAATGTATTCACCTTGTGCAACTATTTCAGTGGAAGGCTGAGGCTGCAGTCTATTCTGGAAGGCGATTCCCCACTAGCCAAGTTTGCCTTTACATGACCTTCGGGAAGTTTTCTTCGTATCAGTGCTCTTCATATGCACTCCCCCTGTTTAAAAGAAAGTGTAAAAAGATGATTATTTTTAAAATCGATATATTCTCTGTTTACTCAGAAGTTTGGGAGTATTAAAGTTATGTTTCCTTTCATAATGTATCCAGAGTATCTTAAAGGCACCATAATTGTTTACAAACACGACAGTATTTTTTCTGTTCTTACGACAAGAGCAATCCCGTATTTGTGTAGCAGCATATGTAGCTGTAATGCATTAGCAAGGTGTAAATCAAACTTCATAAAGGTTGCTTCATGTCTTTATTCAAAGATTTATAGCTTCTGTTAATAAAAAGTAGAAGCGGGGAAAAAGAAATCACAATAGATAATTAGAACATGAAGTCTCTTGTGGGAAAAGGCAGGATACAGGGAGGGCATGGCTGTAAGTAGCTTGTCCCTGTCAGTGCAATCACCACCCAGTTGTGCCTTCATTTCACAAATATCGTTTTTAGAATTTAAGGAAGTGCCATTTGTTGGTCTCATGTTTGTTTATTAATTTGTCAGACTTGGTTTAAGTTTTGCTGTGTGATGCATAAAAATTGTCTAAATGTTCTAAATATAACTTAATAAGTATCTGCAGCCTGATTCTATTTTTAAGGAGGCTATTAATTTCTATCAAAATCCCCTTTGTCAGTTTTTTCACAGTCCTCAAGGAACACTCATTTCTAAGTAAAATATGCATTGTGGCTTCCTTTCAGCAGACATGATTCATTTACCTTGTTAAATTAGTGTTAGGGAGATCTAACTTTTTAATATTTTTTTTACTGAAAGCTTAACTGGTAAGTGACATTGTGTGGAAACCCCTGACACAGACAGGAAATCTAGAAGCCCATACTTGCAATGCAAACTTTACTTAAATGATAATATCAGTTTTCTCTCATGGCTTTTTATTTTGTGCGCTTGCCTGGAGAAGGGCTTTCTACTACATTTGATCGCATTCAGTTAGACTGAATCAATGCTGAGGTTTGATTTCTGGGCATTGGAGATTTTCAGACCATAACAACAGCATTTTAAAATCTATTAGAATGAAGAGATTTCACAAACTTTGTATTCCTCATCTGAGTGTTCAAAAATCTGGCACGTAGGAACTTTGTATGACAGTCTGAACTTTGGATAGCTTTAGTGGCAGATTTCCTGCTGTGCAGACCCCAGCTCTGTAGGTCAAGCTTTACTGAGTTTTCTGCAGTTTCAACTAGACAAGGAGAAATGCAGTGATTTGTGTGCACACTCGGTGTGTCTATGGAAGATGTACTGATTCATTAATAACTTAAACTGGGCAGCATCCCTGTTGATGTGATTATGTCCTTCACTGAGTCTTAACAGTACACAGAGCAACTACTGCAACTGACACTGGCGAAATGACAAAGGTCCAATGGATGTAGCTATGAAAACATCTAGAATGCCAAGCTTCAGTGTCCAGGTATATTAAGAAAATTTCTACAAGTATATAATTTGTGACGTAAGTGAGTAATTGAAACATTTTGTGTCTGCTCTTTCTTGGGCTGAGTTCCCCAATATTCAGTCTTCAATTCAGTTCTGGATAGCTTGGTCTCCTTTTCCCATATTCAAATATCTGCTTGGCTTAGAAGTTTGATTTGACACTGAAATGTTATTGAGAAAGAAGCTTGTAACAAACACCTGTGTTAACATTCCCCTGAGGAATCACAAGGAGCAGGAAGGACTGATGGTATTGCTTGCTAATGGCAAGCAGCAGAATTCTGAAGAAAATTATTCTCTGGTATATCCAAAGCTACTTACCAAGAATATGTTGAATTTCATGCTGAGCATGAGAAGAACTTAAATCAAAGTATCACATGCAATTAAGGCAACAAGGAACTATGTGCAGAAGCTGAAGACTTAAAAAAGCTGAAAAGGGGTTTGGGAAGATTTTGTCAACGACAGCAATGACCACGAGAGCAACAACCACTCCAGCAATCTCAGCACCTTTGTCTAACTGGAAACAAAATACAAGAATTACACAAAGATGAAGCTGACAAAACAATTCAGAGAAGTTGTGGAACCTTTCCATTATTGAGCAATACAACTGATCAGAGTTAAAAGGTCATGGATTTAGTATGAAACAGGAAGATGCTGAATGGGCCTGATAGAAATACAATACTGAACTCCTTGTTCATTCTATCTACAGTGATCAAAGAGTTGTACTACTGTTCTGGCAACACAGAACATTCAAAAAGTACAGAATAGTAGAAGATACTTGATAGCTGTGATGATTCAGAAGAATCTGACCACCCAATGATCTCATCTGGCTTAAACTTGGTTTTAGCATTTTTTTCAAAACTCACAAACAGGACAGGCACTGGAAAAGAATGCAAGCTATTGGGAGTACATGGTACCTATGGACTGAGGTTGCCTTTTATACTGGGGACTTTTAAGTCAGAAGCTTGGTCTGAAACTGTTTTCATTATCATGGGCTTGGTCTAGGGATGATGTAATGTTAATGGACAGAGGAGCTGCCAACAAACATGAACTGTATTTACAGACTTGGCAATGACACAATATCCTGAATGTGTGGCCCCAACCTCCAATGCTGTGAGACATTGCTCAAGTAACAGCACAGATAAGAAGGCACAGTTTTTCAGACAGAGAAACTGTAATGAAGAGCTGCAGGTAAAGTTTCCTGGCATTGCATTCATTTGGCAGTTCTTCTGATAAAATCCAATTAAATGCTTGTATTGAATTGTTCTCTCTTTATTTTTTTTGTGCAGTGCCAACAGCCTTTGATCCAAACCACCTCCTCTAGCAAGACCCACTTCTCCAGGGAATATGTGCATGTGGGAGGAATCGTTACTGCCCTCCAGTTCACAAATCGAAATGGCTCAGACTCATGGTAAATAAAAGCAGTACTTTCCCTATCATAAGCAACTCTAATTTACATAAGCAGGCTATCCTCCCCAGGAGACTCACCAGTTCAGAAATGACAGAATGCTATTCTGCTCCACCTTAGTCCAGAAAAAAATGCTTTGTAAGAACTTGGACTGTCCAATTTTACTTCAGTAGAGAATTCCCTTAGGATAGGGGCATCATCTGATTGAGATGATTAAAGCATTCAAAGAGGCGGGATCATCAAAAGAGAAAAAACATCCCTTATATTTATTTTAAAAACTAAACAATGATTTAAAAGTAGAACTGGCCAGGGTGAAGTGTAGGCAGAGTCAAGTGTAGAGTGGTTTGCATAAATATAAAAATGGTCTGTTACACTCCTGCTCATTGAGTAGATCTGTGAAATTTGAAGGAAAAAAATGTTCTCTTTATAAATGGGGAAAACATCTGGAGCATAAAGATGCCATTTCTCTGAAAGGGCTTGCACTGCTCGGATCCTATTACAGAGTTAAACTCTAAATCTTAACCACTTGATTAAATCCTGTTTATAAGAAAAAAGTACAATTGTCTTTCAATGTGCCACCTTAAGAAAAACAGCAGAAAGAATAATTCTTTCATTTCTTTCCCTTTTTTAAAATTAGGTGCAATACAATCCTAGTGTCTTGCCCTGACTGCTGGACATATGGCTTTTATAGAATCGCCTTCACAGTCAAGTGTGGATGCAAATTTTGACCTCTCAAGGTGCTGTAATTTTCTCACAACATGTAATAGAGGTATGAATGTTTTTATCTCATAACCACAACATTCTCATACAAGCACAAAGAAAAATAAACATTTAAGAATTGCAGCTCATGACTACAGACCACACAAGAAACATGGGGGCAGCAGTTCCTCATCAGAAACTCAGAGGAAGAAAAGGCTGTGTGTCTCTGGGCAGGGAGGAAGAGAGAGAGGAAGTAAGTCATAATAAAAATATTATCAAAAGCCTGATTAAATCGATATTATAGTTAACAAATCCAAACTAAAAATATACAAGTTCTAAACAGTCATCATGACCAGAGAAAAGGTTTCCTAACAGTGATATCCATAGAGACAAACATTCTCTTAAAAGGAAACTATCTTTTTGAGTTCCTTCCAGTTTAAACTCCTCAGAAATAGTTAGGGAGGAGTAGTGTCTCTCAGGAGTTCTCACAGCAAAAAGGAAATAACACTCCTACAAAAGCAAAATCTAGCAAAGATTAAGTGCAAGTTCTCTCCAATATCTCTTAGACTAAAGAAAGCCTAACAAAAAAAAGAACAGTCAGAAACAAGTTTTGAGTGATTACCTTTGGGAAAAACTCCAGGGCTGATGTGGTGTCTTTGTCACTAATGCAGTACAGATCAGGAGATAAGTATGGCATGGCAACACCATACTGAGTGTAACAAATTTTTTTTATGCAGAATTGCTGCTTATTCTAGATATAGGCTCACAAATACACTTCTAGATATGAGAGCATGTGGTCATGTCTGTGATAAACTGAAGTTTGGTTGCTTTCATCATATCTGGCCACAATTAACACTACATTAAATTGACAGCAGTACCAAACATACCAGCATGGTGCTACAGCTGAAAGGATGAATGTATTCCTTGAATGTGTGTGATGGGAAATAAGGAGTACTCATAGGGAAAATGTTACCTTTCCTCTACAGCATTAGTAGGTTTGCAATGGAACATGATGGTTGAAAGGATGGAAGCATGTATATTCAAGGCTTTACATTTTGGAAGTAGCATTTCAAAATCTGTGAGGACAGAGAAATGTACCAAATTATTTCAGAGACATAAAAAACCCCATTTTAGTGAGAGACTCAGAACAGCACTGTGCAACCAGACACAGACTTACTCTGTCTCCACACTGTACACCAGTCTCGAGCCAGCTTCCAAGCAAAAAGGTGATACCTGGCGTAGGCACACTCTAAGAGCCACACTTCGTGGCTTTGGAGAAAAGGTGGCTTGTGCTGGTAGCCTGGAGAACTAGTACAGCAAGCCTTAGTCAGCCCGAGAAATGCAGAGCTGACACTTCTTCAGGGCTTGGTACGTTTCCTCTGTGACTTGATGACTGTGCACAAGTGTAGGCACATGAAAATTCTGCCTGCTGATGGCTTTCTTAGGCTGGTGAAGAAACCCTGAGTAAACCAAGTGTTAAGTGTAAACAAAGCAAAAGAATTACGCTACTGAAGGGGGGGCGGGAAGGACTACTAGAGCATATTGTGGATAACTAAAATTTATATTAATTGATGGGGAGAGTGAAGGATGGACTCAAGGAAATCTATAGAAGGTGACCAAATAAACATAAAACCCAAAAAGTGCATTCGGCTTAGGAGGATCCTGAGTGAGGAAATGGTCAGGGTATTATTATCAAAAGACAAAGAAGTATCCCATGGAGAAATACACATTTTTATCCTGCTACATATTTCTGTCAATACTGGATTATGGTTCATGTAGGAAGCAGGATGCTGGTCTAGGTGGACATTTCATCTAACACGGGAAGATCCTTATTCTGATGTGATGAAAGGGATCTTGAGTAGGTGTCTTGCTGGAAGGCACTTGGGAAGCCAGAGTAAATGAAATCCGACAGGAGCAGGCTAGTTGATCTAGAAATCCATTCTGACTTTAAATTCTAGAAATAGCCATACACCAGGAGCACTGACTTGAAGCAAAGCATCAGCTTGTGATGATTAAAAGCCTCATTTAAGCATTAGTGTGTAATGTACTGTAATGTGGTAATGTTGACTGCAGAAATGCTTTTCAGTATTGAACTGTACTGTCAGCAAATTGCAAACATATTCAAAGTCTCTACCAACACTTTGGCAATGTTTATTTTAATAAAGAAGGAGGAGAATATCCACTGAGAAGCCAAGTCAAGCAAACCAGCAAATTAGTTTAGACAGATTTTTGAAAATCGAAGTAGAGTCAGGCTTGGTTTTGTATTCCAGAAGAGCTTTTGATCTCCATAAAGGTACTGCACTCTTCCAACACACCTGCTATGTGTAGCAGATGGTTCCGTGGGGAAGAAGGCAGTTCTGAGACCGCCCGGATCTGGGAGTGTCTTTTCGGATCCCGGAGATGCTGGACGCTGCCTCGGCAGACCCGCTGCCGCGGCTCCCGCGGCTCCGGCGCTGCCCGCGCCGCCGGTTTCGCTCGGGGTGCTCGCGGTGATGCGGCTTCTTCGTCCGCCGCCGCCCGCCAATCCCGCGGCTTTCGCGCGACCGCCTCGCAGCTCCCGCGTGTCCGCCACCGCCGCCGCCTTCGCTGTCGCGAGGCTGCATCTGCCGATCTTGCTTCGCGCAGGCACGGCAGCTGTTCACGGCGTCTCTAGGCTGGCTGCACCTGGCGGTCCTGCTCGGAGCGGCTCCCGCTCGATCCTTTGTCCCTGCGGTCTGTGCAGTGCAGCCTTTGAACTGACGAGCTTACAAGAACGGTTCTTCGGAACAGTGTTCCGAGGCAGTTTTATTAACGTTTCTCGAAGGGTACTGGAGTCGAAAAAGAACCGAGAACAAAGGAAGCATGGCTTTCCATGCCGGGGTTGGTCAAGGGCGGAGATGGCACTCAGAACTATAAGTGTGAAGGCTTGAAAGCTGGACAAGGGAGGGATAAGGGTGCAGGGACCAATGGGAAGGAACAGGGGGAGCGCCTGTGAGGGAAGGACAAATGGGATACTGAGTAAAACAGAACCTTCTGGAAGTGGGCTGTCTCGCAGGGAAAGACAGACAGGTGAACAGGCATCTGGGAAATTGAGTCCAACGGGTAACCAGGATACAGAGAAATGCAGGGCATCTCGGGAGGAGGTCTCTCCCCTAACAAGGGAGCATAGGCTGTAACAGGGCTAATCAGTGCCCTCTCCACTCCTCTGGCAGTGGGGGTGCACTGACTCCCACAGCTATGTATTGCATTTAATACAGATGATGTGGCAATGTATTTGGAGGAAATTAAATTTCTGCTTTAAGATAAAACTGGATTTTGCTTTTTATATCATTATGGAAAGAACATACATATTAAAGAGCCCAAAGCACCGGAAATACGCCAAGATATGTCACTACTGTGCTTGAGAAAGACTGAATGTGAGAGGTAACAACAGACTTCAAAGCAAACAGTCCCATTTTTCTGAGACTTATGCCTAGTAAAAAAAAGTAAAACTTCTAAAGGAGGCAATAATAAAACGTTTTTTGGTTTTTTTCCCAGACAAACGCTGTATCTGGTACTTAAGAGAAAAAAAAGCGCCCTACTTTTAGAAACTGAACAGTTTCACTGATTTATTGACAAATGAAGTACATGATGCTTAGAAAGGCAGAGATCCTTCAGATACATGGTGAATAGCACCTTTCTCATTTTTGGAGATCATCTATGGTTTCTTTGCCCAGATACTTCTTCAAGCTTAAGATTTACAGTCATTCTAGCTGCAACTAAAAATTACACTACAGGTAGTTTGATTTCAATAATAATTCCAGGTTCCTGCAGACATGGTCTCTACACAGACTTTGGACTGGATTCAAATATGGAGAGACCCACCACAGTGCTAAACACGGCAAAGGCTGACTTTGAGGGCAAGTTTATCTGGCAGCAGGCAATGCAGAAAAGATGTAAGACCTACGACAGCCAAATCAGATAGCAGAGCAAACCCTCCAGCACAACAGCCCTAATCTGAAAGGAGGAAAGGAATCAGCTTGCACAGACTTCTCTCTGCCATGGCAGAAATGCTGCTGGTACACTTTGTTTTTGGGCCTATAACTGTGACCTACTGGGTGACTCACAGAAGCCTGACTTCTTTTATTTATTATTTCATGAAAATCAGGCCAAGGTAGATAGACATAGAGCCATATTCCCACACAGAACTGATCTGTGGGTAGGATGCACCTCCCAGTTCTCCTGCAAGGGCAGACATTGATGCTGTGTGTCTGAGCTGTACAGCACTGCTGATCTACCTATAACCAGCTCCTGGAATGGAATCTAGAACATACAAGTTCTGTACACATATGCATGGGTGGGTACAATTAGATGCCAACTGATTTGGATCCTCAAAAATCAACGCATGAGAGCTACCAAGGGCTAGTCAATAGAAAAACAGCAAAGACCATGGTGATGAAATGCTTAGCTTGTGCAATCAGGGGACTTTAGGTCTTACTCTGGGTGCCTTAGCCCAGAATCCTCCGCAAAATAAACCTAAATTACTTTAAAAGATAGCAGTACTGTCTCTTGCTGCTACTTTGCCTTTCTGTACAATAATTGGAGCTCTTACCAAGCCCCATGGGAAACTTGTCACTGCCCCTTCTTTTGCCTGACAAGACTAAAACCCCCAAATATCAAGCAAGTGCCCAAACCAACAAGTCTATGAAAGAAGGGTTACTCTCCTTCAGACTAAAGCAGTATTACTTTTCACAGAAATGATAAAAAAATGTTTCTGAGGGTGAGGAAGAAGAATCCTGGGTTCTGTTCCCTGACAAAAGGGAAGTTTCTGTACTTCTTCTCATTGCCTTTAGTGGGTCAGGGCTCAGCTATATTGCCTGGAGATCTAAGGCATTCTGGCTTATGCTTGGATTGAAAAACACTTTCGCTGATATCAAAGCAGAAATGCATGCTGCAGTCATAGGTACTTTTGTGGCTAAGCCTTTACCATCAGGAGTACCTGTAAGCTGTCAGCCCAGATTGCACCAAACAATGGGAATGCTTTTAGCAGCAATGATGCAACTGAGGTCTTAACAAAATATGAAACTACTTTATGTAATCATTGGAACGAACAGGGAAAGAAGAGAAAACTGAGTGTAATGCATGCTGTTTTAGTAGAGGATAACACTTGCTGACCATTCTGAGACAGAAATAAAATAGGTTTCTACTAAAATACTCTTTTTATTTTCATGGCTGACACTTTCTGCCTTAGATGCATAGCATTTTTTACTGTAATGTGAAATTTCATATGCTGAGCCTGAGTGTTCAGGCAAAGGTTTTCTGGCTGCACTGATTTTTCTGACTAAGCTCAACTTTCACATTAAGAATTTAAGGCAGGCAATTCAGTCTCTCCCACTATAATGTTTTTTTCCACTGAAAAAGGCAGACAGGTGTCTAAATTTAAGGGACAGAAGAGATTTTCTGGTTATCTAATCTTATTCCTGCGAGAACAGGCCAAAGAATTTTACTCTTGTACCAAGCCAATACCATCTGGATGAATTAGGTCAAAATGTTGTTCTGCTCAGATCATTCATCTCCCATCTATTCTGTTTCTCTGTCTTGGCCAAAGGCCTTGATGGAAAAGCAGGTGTCAAATAGATCATCCTGAATACCTTGAAGAAATGTACATGCTGCTTTTCACTTCGGAATTCTTTCCCCAAAATGATCCATGCTCTTTCTGAAGAGACATACAGACTGGCAACACAATCATGAGGGGTGATGACAATCACAGGACTGTCTCATCCGCTTTTGGACTTTCTGACACAGAGTAGAAGTAAAGACTGTAGTATGCCTGACTAATCTATGATTCAAACTTGCCATTTTCAAGTGCTACAGAATAAAGCGTTGTTAATGTATGCGGTTAAATATGTATCATGTTCAACACAGTGCTATCCTTGCATTTATTAGTCTGCAATCTGGACAGAGCTGTACAGTCAGGACCTGGAGTAAGACATAAGACTTTTACATCAGAATGCAAGGCAGAGAGACATTTGGTTTTATGGTTATGATTTGGGAAGTGTGAAAAGAAGCTCGGATTCAGGGGTCCCGGTTTATGGTTCTGACCATTTAGAGATTTTGATGTTTCACTCCTAAGTCTAAACTTTGGTTGCTTCAGACTAGAAAGATTTTAGATACACATCATCTCCCCAAAACAGATACTGAGGCTTTTCAGCCACTGTCATGTGAAAAGCTACCTGATTTTGGGGGTACAATCCAAGTATTTATTCCCCGTAAGGCTGCAAAATGTCTCGGCAAAAATATTGTCCAGGTATTGGACTAACAGATTCTTGCAACTCTGTTGCCTGTCTTAAAGGTCTTCTGTCACAGAGAATGAGTGGTATAGACCTCATCCTGAATAACAAAAAGCAGCACCAGTGCAGTTTATCACATGAATGCACACGAACAGCCTTTACCTTCATTTTCCTATATCACAATGTAAAACTTCTTCGAACACATGGCACTAACTCCACAGCTCACACTACAATACACTCAAATGACATTTACTTTTACTGTTTCTGCATCTACTGTGGAAACCAAACTCCAAAACTCTATTATCAATTGTTATTGAAGAAGAATGCTTGTATACTGCTCACTTCCACGGCTTTAAAGAAAATGAGGATTGTGCTAGTAGCCTGCAACTAGAAACTGCCACCTAAGTTTCACAGAGAATTTTGATAAAGCCAGAGCCTTCACTTTAAATCCTGACCCCACTGTAGTCAAGGAAAATTCCCATTAACTTCATGAGCATCTGGATTTCTTACACAGTTGTACTGGGTTTGCATGGCAAGGTTTTGGCAACCGTAGGGCTACAGGGGTGGCTTCTTTGAGCAGCTGCCAGAACCTTCCCAGTGTCTGACAGAGCCAGTGCCAACCCTCCGCTGGCCAAGGCTGAGCACCCCAGTGATGCTGGTAGTGCCTCTGGGATAAGAGAGGTAAGAAGAGGAAAAAGTTATTGCGCAGGAGCAAATTGCAGCCAGAGAAGACATGAGTGAGAATATGTGAAAGAAACAACTCTGCAGGCACCAAGGTCAGTGCAGAAAGAGAGGGAGGAGGTGCACCAGGCGCAGATTCCCCTGCAGCCCATGGTGAGGCACCTGCGCCCCTGCAGCCCATGGAGGTCCATGGTGGAGTAGAGATCCACCTGCAGCCTGTGGAGGATCCCACACTGAACAGGTGGATTCTGTGGATACCATGACCTTATGGGAAGCCCACACTGGAGCAGATTTCCTGGCAGAACTTGTAACCCCAAAGAGGACCCATGCTGGAGCAGTCTGTTCCTGAAGGACTGTACCCAATGGGAGGGACTCATGCTGAAGCAGTTTGTGAAGAACAGCAGCCCATGGGAAGAACTGCAGAATTTTGTGAAAAACCTTCTCCTGTGTGAGAGACTACTTGCTGGAGCAGGGGAAGATTGTGAGGAAAAAGGAGCGACAGAGACAACATGTGATGAACTGACCACAATGCCCACTCCCTATCCCCCTCTCCACTGGGGGAGGGGGAAAGGTAAAGAATTCAGGTGTAAAGTTAAGCCTCAGAAGAAGGGAAGTATGGTGGGAAGATGTTTTTAAGATTTGGCTTTATTTCTCACTATCGCACTCTGAATTCCCTAAGTTGACTCTGTTTTGCTTGTAACAGTAACTGGTGAGTGATAGCTCACTGTCCTTATCTTGACCCATGAGGCTTACATTTTATTTTCTCTTCCCTGTCCAGCTGAGGAGAGGAGTAATAGAGCAGCTTTGGTGGGCACATGGCATCCAGCCAGGGTTAATCTACCACAATTGTACAGACAAATGTATATGGTAGTTTTTTTTGAATTAAAGCAATGCAGGGACTTGCAGTAAAAGGAGAGATGAAAGAAAACTACAGGATAAGAGAAAAACTCTCCCATGAACAGATTTGTCTTTGACTGATGGAATCAGAACGTTTGTTGTTCACATGCCACTCCCACAGCAAAGGGCTGGCTTTTAGTTCTTACTAACACCTAAACACAGGTTGCAGAAATAAGGGTTCATCTCCAGAGCTTAGGGCCTGTTTTTTCAATCTACTTACAAGAGAGGGAGGAAAGAGAAAAAAGCAGAACTGCTTCCAAGAAAAAAAACCAAACTATTGTATAATTCTGACAGGTTGATAGTTTGAAATTATTCAGAAGTCCAAGAGCCTTCCAGCAGTTAGAGATCCAAAGCTGAGATGCAAAACTTACCTAGCTCCTTAAGTACTCCTGGAGGAGACAATGTCCAGAAAAAAAACAAACAGCTTGTGCTCATCTATGAATGTATAAATGTAAAGCAACTTCAATTAATGCAAATCATGTTGTGACAGACAACATACCAGCATGGAAGCTGCCTGACCAACTTATGCTGATTTGTACAGAAAGATTGTGGTTTCTGGCATGTTTCCGAGTGAGTTAAAAAAGGCTGTCAACCTGTCTGTTTCAGCCAGAGGCACAGCAATGGCAGCTTGAGAAACATCACACCTGAAAAGCATTTATATGACACATCTTTCTTCTCCCTCTGACACATGGTGCAAAATCTGTAGAACCACTGGATTTTTTTCTCCAGCTTGTTTTGCATTAAATAAACTGACTTAACTAATCATGAATTCCTGCCATCCTTGCTGATGAGGTATAAGAAAGAAACTGGGAAGTACCAAATGTATAGTGCAGAACAAAAAACCAAGCCAACTCTTTTTTGCATTAACACTGAATCCCCCATATACAATACTGACCCAGTCTTGTAATCCTTCCAAAGCCAAAACTGCCAGTTATCATCCAAGGAGTATTTTAGGATGAAGAAAAGGGTGCAGCATTGCCAGCCAATCGGCCCCGATCCTGCAGAGAGTTTCACACAGATTTAAACACTCTGTTCACAGGACTAGCCCCACTTGTAATGCCAACATCTGCAGTGTAAACTGAGTACTTGCTTAATTAACTGCAGGAGGAAGGCAAAATCTCTGTCCATTCACTGTGTTGTCACATGGTGAAGAGTTCTGGCACAGGAATTGGGCAGGAATGTATGGCCCAGGACAGGGGAAGAGCAGGGTCCCTTCCTGCTCAATGACAGCTCAGTCACACATCAGGTTAAACTACTTGTCAAATCCTGAACTGCTGTAAAGTAATTCTTTTTCAATGAAAGGAAAGAATCATGCCTGCTCACTGACAAAACAACACTGAGACCAAACATGAAGCAGAAACAATAGATGATGACAATTTCACTGAAAAATAAAACACCAGACATAAAAATGTCATGTCCTGGGAAGGCTAATGAGATTAAATACAATGAAAATTAGTTCATTTTTAAAAAGGCTATTTCCAAAGATGTGAAGTGGTATAAAATGACTTCTCTACTTCTGTTCAGAGGAAAGAAACAGGCTCCCACCTGCAATGCTGTACAATATCAGTAGGGATAAACACAAAATTCCCTGCAAAATCCAGAAAGGCTCTCACCAAGGAAAAAAAAGTATAAAAGAAAGTTTAATTCTACTTTAAAAGAAACTGCGGGATTTCCTTTCATGTTTTATTATACTCTTCTTTCGCAGTCAGCTGCACCTAATATCCTCTTGCAACAGGATACTACAGGATGCTGAAACCCCTGGTAAGTAGGATCTGGATGCAGTCATCTAACTACATCATCGTCTCTACGGTAACCTAGGCCAGCCCTAAATACTATAATCCTGCTTTACTATAGTAAAGCCAGTTAATGGCTTTCATTCCATATTCCTGCCAAATAATGGTGCTCTAATATTTATTGACATTTCAAGTCTGTCCATCTCTTTGGAACTATTTGTTACATTGAAAAGTGATGGAAGCACATCATTTGTAGAAGAAAGGAGGCTATTACAGATTTCAGTCTTTAGTATTATCAAGGAGCAGTCCTGCAAACTCCAGCTTCTAAGTGCCACCACTGCCAGGAGTGAGTCCTGCAGAGCAGAGAGGAGCTGGGGCAGGCAAGGGACCAGTCCTCGGCTCTTGGCAGGTTCTCATCAGACAGTGCCATTGTGGATGACCAGAGGATCCCATTGGCATGCACTGGATGTCCTAATTAAAGAATGAATAAATGCTGTGTGATGGGCCCTCGGAAGAGGAGAATGCAGAACAAGTAGGATGGGCCAGATAGTTAAACAGGGGAGGAAATATTGCTTTGTCAATACTAGTGACAATTTAACTATTATTTTCCACAAACATTGCACATAATTCCTTTTTTGGAGACAGATGGTTAAGTCCCTGAACAACAGAGGAGCCCTTTTGCTTCTCAGATGATACAGATTGTTCTATTTTATTGCTATTCTATTTTTCATTGCCCTACTTTTTTTCCTAGTTTTTTGCTCTAGTTTCCTATTGTTCAACTTAATTGCTGTGGAAAAGCTTTACAGAATATTATTATTTCTAGAGGATTTTATTTTTGCTTGGTGGGTGAAAAACGTTGGCTATAGGATTTAATACTATAATTTTCTGTGCTACCTGTAAGTTTGTATTCAGGAGTCTGCTTTTTGTTGTTTTAAAGCACCAGACATAAACCCCTACCTACTGAAATTCAGTACAAGTTTTTTGTGAGGCATCTTCCACCCTGCAAAATCCTGCACACGTATGTTCAAGAAGGGCTTGCGTGTGCTTTTAGTAGGATGGGGCAGCACGCCATGAAGAATTTACACGGGGAAGCAATCTCCTGCTGTTACATATCCCTAAACGTTAGTGTAAAGAGTCATTTAGATCTTTAATAGGTCAGCAGGATAAAAAACAAAACAAAATAAAACGCAGGCATCAGGGCTGGCTCCTCTGCGACATACGGAGAAGGGGATACACCCGGCCTCCCCGCTGCCCAGGGGAAGCGGATTAAGGGGGCCAGAGGGAAGAGAAAAAAGCACGATTAAACCTGACAGTGCTCCAGCAAGCCCCCTCACACACACACGGCTACCGTGGCTCCACGTCGCGGTTCTCACCGCAGCTATCGGCCGATATCGGCACCAGCCCCCCCCGGAGGCTCCGCGACCCAAGCCCCCCTCCCGTCCCGCTGCCTCCCCGCTCACCCTTCGGCGGCGGCCGACGAGCCCCGCGACGCTCCGGGCAGCTCCCGCAGCGCGGCGGCCGCAGCGCCTCGCCCGGGCAGCG